>VJMH01007480.1:0-69575 GCA_009835185.1 Aphanomyces stellatus
ATCGACACGGAAAGCATGGAGCATGATCTCGTCCTTGTCCGCCATCTTGATGCGTCCGTTGTTCATGAGCCATTGTGGACACTGATCGCGACCCAAGTGTGTCATCGGTGACGCGGACTGCGTCGACGTTGGCGAGCGAGTGCTTGTCGTGGCGGAGGTTGCACATCCTGGACTTCGCCTTCGTTCTCCCGCGCCGCCGTAGAACAATGCGCCATAGAGCTACGAGGTACAAAATGGGCCTCACGCCCATTTTGTACTGGTGAGTTATTCTGTGCGAAACGGTAAATCTATCATCTCTTCAGGTCCGGTTGCCATATGAAAAAGTTGTCTTGTCGTGCAACACAAGGTAAGAGGTCCTGAAGGGGCACTGGTGGCGGACTCACAATTGCATTTACATCGTCAATCAATGTAAAATACACTACCAAGTGTCATACTGTAGTAGGGTATGCTAAAGAGTGTTCTCATTGTTTTGGCAGCGTCCAGTGACGACCTTGTTCTCGTGTCAATTTGTGAGCTGGTGCGAAAACGAGCTAGCAATCCCCATGTCGTGGTGAGGGGCATTTAGGGGTATTTTCCCTCTATGATCGCAACACTGCGATGAAAATTCACATCAAATGTTAACTTGCAAGCCGAATGTTTGCTGTTGTGCAACAACCTGACGTTCATAATATACTACTAGTACTCGAGTACTATTAAAATTTAATATAGTACTCGAGTACGTGGAGGTGTGATCACATTTCGTTTACCACTTCACGGCCTGCCAACGACGTGAGCTTTGCTCAATTTGGAGTTGGTTCACTGAGTCGGCATCCTCTGTTCACCCCTTGAGCCATAGACTCTCTCGGGCGCCGTCGCGGGCCTGAACGAACCCCCGCAGAGCTTGATGCAAAACGCCCTTGTTGTGCCCCCTCTTGTTCTTTTAATTGGGATCAACCTAGTTGAGCTTTACTGCCGGCAGCTATGTGCTCATGCGTGGGTTTGGGCACGAACCGATGCTATGGAAAGAAAATCTGTCCACCGCTTGCCTCCGACCGGCAATGACGTTGAGGATGTCCCGTCGGCCTTTTTGGGGGTCGGTGTTGTGTTTAGAAGCATGGTCACGCTGGATACGGCGCTGAACAGCCTCCAGAAATACAAGGGAGGGATTGTCCCTTTTTCGTGTCCGTCAACGCCATCAGCGCACTCTACTACGGCAACAAACTCGTGGACTCTTTGATCGCGCAACACGGCGACCCGACTTCCATCAATATGGCGCCGCTGTAACGGACGAAAATTTATTGTAGATCGAATGTTTTGCACGTGTTGGAATGGTCGTGCGGTCGATTTGGTCACAAGATTCGGCTGGATCAATTCTACAACAGCAACTTGAAAACTATGGAGCTTTAGACGCCTTCGTCGGTGAAAACTTCATGCGGCTTAAACAGAGCCCAGCCGTGTTGCCCGCTGCATTGCAGCATGGATACATGCTGAATAAGGTTTCTTGTAAATTAAGTTTTTAGCAATGAACGATGAATTGCTTCCTAATAGCCATTCGAGCGGAGTGAGTCTGCCAGGACGTGTACCCCGTACGTCGAAGGCTTCGCAACTCATTGGATCACACCAATCTCCAATTGATTCATATGCATTTGGACGCACAAGTCATTGCAATGTAATAGCCGACTTGGAGGGAACCTCGCATAAGATACTTTCGTAGCATCCTTGTGCATTTGTAGCGCTTGGGGGCATTGGATGTGATCGTTGGTCTCCACTGAATGACAGAGTCCGAGCAGGTTTGTGCTGACTGGGATATATTGGTTGAATTGTTCGCATTTGTAGAAGTAGTCGAAAGCACTTTGGCTTTGGTTTCCAAGGCCCACATGAGCTCGTAAATGGTTGGTTCTCGAGAATGGTCATTGCCTTGAGTAGCTTGGGTGTGATGTGTGGACATGTCTTCTTGAGGATGAAAATAAAAATGAGCCTGCAGCACCAGATCACAAGGCATCGCGTCCAGCAAAGAATTTTTGAAGAATGTATGTCCTTGACCAAATTGATGGTCTCTGCGATGTGGATTCCCGTCAAATTGCACCACTCATGGCCCTCAACGAATTGTCCGCCAAATTTGGAATCGTGCTATAAAATTATTGAAATGAAAAAAAATCGGTTCCACTTCAACGAATTTGTCCACGGCCGTGCAACTCAAAAGAACACACACAGTTTCCCCATAATTTACCTCTTATGTCCACCAAGGTAAGCGTCCCGATCGATAAGGCGTACTCCACTTGTCGGCGGTAGGAGCGACACCGGGAAGATACCGTCGGACTAACGGTACCTGCCACACAAGTATGTCATGAAATGTCGTTGGAAACTCAAGCCTATGACGCGTACATTTTAATTAAGTTAGCGTTGTTGTAACCAGAACGGACGATCGAAAGCTAGGTTGTGCTGCAATAATATACCATCAACTTTTTCTCCAGCACGGATTATATATTCGACGCGCAGCATTGTCCTTCGATGACAACGACCGCGATTTGAAGGGCGTGTCGAATGCTAATAAAGTATCAACACGATCAATTTTACAAACGAAACTTGGCAAATACTAGTATGTAGATTTAGATGGGCTTCGTCGATGGAAACTTGGCCGTCAATGTGGCTTTACAGAGCCCAGCCGGGCATTTTAGAATGGATAAGTGCTGAATGAGGTTTCTTGTAAATTACTTCAAGTTTTAGCATGAACGATGCATTGCCTCCAACTGTTTCATATGCATTTGGACGCACAAGTCATTGCAATGCAGTAGCCGACTTGGAGGGAACCTCGCATAAGATACTTTCGCAGCATCCTTGTACATTTGTGGCGCTTGGGGGCATTGGATGTAATCTTTGGTCTCCACTGAATGAAAGAGTCCGAGGTGGCTTGTGCTGGCCGGGATATACTAACATTGTTTGAACTGGGCATTTGCGTCCTGGATACTTCTTTGGCTTTGGTTTCCAAGGCCCACATGAGCTCGTAAATGGTTGGTTCTCGAGAATGCTGGTTGCCTTGAGTAGTTTGGTTGTAGTTTGTGGCCATGTCCCTTGAGGATGAAAATAAAAATGGGACTGCAGGGACCAGGTCATTTGGCATCAATCACGTCCTGCGACAAAACAGAAAGAATTCTTCGATATATTTTTAAGAATGCATGTCCTCGACTAAATTGATGGTCTCTGGTATGGATTCTTCTCAAAATATTCAAAAAATTGTTAATAGTCATCATAATATACGAAATACAAGCATATTTTTGTTGCCCACTTTGAAGATATGTTGAATTTGCCCATTCACGACCGAGCAACAGTCAACAACACGATCGTTTCCCGTCCTTGACTTTTTGACGATACAATGACCAGCAACACGAACACAATGACGGATGAGCCGAACGTCCCCTGTCGTCGATGGGAACCGCAACGCGAAGATACGTATCTCGCTGTCGGACTAACGGTACTGCAGGAGCCTCCCTGTCAGACTGACGATTTGTTCTTAGACCATCGGTGCAGCACTTGGGGCGGCGAAACGCGCTTCTTTTTTGCCCATTGCTGGAGGAGCTGCGATAGGCGGTGGTTTGTGGGCATTGACTACCCACGGGGGAGTCATGTACGGAGCCCTGACGACGCCAAATGGACTTGTCTTTATGAGCTCAACCGTTGTTGCATTTTGGGTTCATGACGCGGTCAAAACAAAATCGACGTTCAAGGCCGTCATTGCGTGTTCTCAAATGTTCGTTGCTGCTAATCATTTCGTGGATTACTATCTAGAAATTGAGAAATAATTAAGTGATTGTACTTATCTCCTCCCCAAGGCGACTCGCGCACGAGATCGATGTTATGTTTGCATCAAATCTAATGTATTAGGCCAAGAGTTAAGAGTTATTCCACCGCTGCGATGGTTTTTTGCGATAAATTGGCGTGCATCTGTGTTGGTATATATTTTTACATTGCGATGGATCAGTTTCTCCATATTGATCGGATACTGGCCAGTTTTACCGGCCATTTTCGGCGATCGATTTAAAAATGGATCCTCGGTACAGTTCGACGGCCCAAAACACAACGTTTTCAGCTAACACACGCAACATATTTACTTCATCATACATACTGTCGCGCAGACGAGATGGTCTTATGCACACATCCTTTTCCACCCGAGTCAGTTTCCCTTGCACATCGTCGACGCTCGATGGGTCATACTATCATAATTTCAAAGTCGATCATTTTCGAAGGAAAAACTGCATCGCTACGACAAGATGCGAGGTCGTGTCGTGGTAATGGACAACGTCTTCGTAAATCTATTGCAACGCATCGAAGCAAGCATATGATTCGTTCACTATGTCGATAGGCCCGAATATGCACGAAACATTTGTACAAAAGCACAATCTGGAGCAACACTTGGGGATACTACGTTGGAAAACGGCAACAAATTAATGCCGTTGATCGGATTGATGATCTTTGAACTAGCGAGGAACTGGCTTCGTTTACGCTCGTCAAACCCGAACAAGTTTTGGAGCGACTGCTTGTCATCTATCGAAGGTCTGCAATTATGAACATTCATTGTGTTGAGCTTTGAAACAATTCTTACTGAGTTCTAGTATGTAGCAATGGAGTAGCGAGACTGTTTGATTTCACAAACAAGAAAAAAAGGGGGATTGTATTGGCAAAAAATACAGTGTATTTTGAGAATCGCTGGCAAAGAATTTTCGTCGTAAGCCTCTAAACAATTCGTGTATTAATTTATGGTTAGCCTTAGATCTTTGTTCTGTAACGTCATACTTAACATTGATTTGCGATAGGAGGGCAGTAATTTACACACGGAACTGCAGGAATTTGCAAAACCATCACGACTTCGACAAATCTGCATCCTCACTTGATGATACCCCGGCAATTGGAAACACCAATCTTGATGTCTTTTCAGGCTTCTTTACCATAACTGCACTGCAAATTGTTTGATAACTCGAGAGTTCACTCCAACCCGTCAAATACGACCCAGTTCTGTTGCATGTGTTTGCAAAGCTCAGTAGTGTCGCTACTAGTAGATGGATGTGGAGCAGTCGGGAGGAATGTTGACCAGGATGGTGTCACGCGCTGTCAAGACTCATAAGATTGGCTCGTCCGACGGAGGCCTACATGACCCTGATTACTTGCGTCACCATCGCAGACAAACGAAAAGTGTGCGGCAGTCAATACTAGTACAAGATTCAATGTCCGGATAAACAGACCCAAGTTGAGGTTTTGATTGAAATTTCGAAAAATGTTGGTGTTGGTTTTGATTTGGTTTTGGTTTTGGTTTTGAATTTTTCTGGTTTACCAAAACCTGCAAAATATTCAAACTTTGACGGCGATTATCTCACGATCAAGTGGGTTTCATGCCGATCACGGGGTCTCATTTTAAAGCAAGAGCTGTCACCTATGATGTGACGGTGAGAGAATCTCAACATGTCCTCACTTCAAGAGCTCTTTTCTCTCTCAACCCTGAGCCGATTTTGACGAGCGGATGAACCACAAGCAACAAGAGCTTGTGGTTGAGGGGTCTCGAGATTGGCAACCGCGCTTTTCGTCCATGGTGGTGCGAGCGAGGTAAAAACGAGTATGAGCGAAGTGGGCAGAGGCTTCGAAAATATGGCGCCAGGTGAGTCAACATAAGAGAATACCTTGCCAGCATGGCGCCTCCAAATATTTGGCAAAGGCGAAGGCGATGTCAAACCACCATCTCAACCATCGATACACCAATAGATTGTCATACTTCAACGGGCTCGCCAAATACCTCGACGACATGCCTGTTGGCTAGTGATTTGTGAACGCTTGACCAATTTCATGTTGCTTTGGACGAGGTTTTCATCACGAGTGATTTTTAAGAAATTCATTCGTATTTAACTTTATTCCAATAATAGGGGGTCAACTAAACAGCTCTGGGCATGCTGCCGTGTTTTCAAGAGGCATTGCTCAAGTCCAATAGGAATTTAGTCGTGCTGGCTTAACACGAATCGCCATTGACCTGAATCCATCTGGCCAGAGCTCGCTCGCCTGCTCAAATGCTTTCGGCGTTGAGATTTTCGGATCGTCAAAAGGTGTAGTATAAGGAGGACATCCAGTGCGACAAAAGAACAATGAATTAAATGCATTTGGATCTACATGCAAAGATTATACAATAACTTGTTCGAATCATCCATGCGCGGAGATGCAATTGGATTGTTCGGATCAATCGGTGACGCCTTGATATGGTGCCCATATTTATTTTAGTTGGTTGCGTGTGTTGCATGTGTTGGTTTTCGCATGGAACAATGTCCTCTGACACCTTTGTGGCAAAGATCTCTCGTGCTGTGGCTTCCAATGCCCACATATAGTGGGCTCGCGACGACAGAGGCTGTTGTCTTGCGTCGATTGAGGGTACAAAGAGGTCATTCTGTGTCTAAATTGAAAATGAGTAAATTTGGAGTTCAAATCCCAACACGTTGAGACTGCCGATTTTGGTCGCGTTCGACACAGAGGACGAATGTTCCTCATTCATCCCGTTGCGGAATGATGGTCGTGGAATCCTGACGATTCAACAAACAAAGCAAAAATTTGTTTGTTTTGCCAAACGTGCCCGTGAATACCTTCTTGCGAATATCGTCGTTCGAGACAACTTTTTCGTTCGAGACTCCTCCAACTGCAGCTCAAATATCCGGAAAGATTTCAAAACAACTCTCATCCGTACAAACATATGAGCTGTAATTGCTTAATAATGCCTGGCATCCAGACCAGGCAATCAATTATGGCTCAAAAAGGTCAAAATATGGCATAAAGTCCGGATAAATCGATTTATGACATTTTCGACGAAATGGTGCCCGAAATTGTGCAATAAAATGACAAATTTTATTGCACAATTTTATTGCACAATTTCGGGCGCCATTTCGTCGAAAATGTCATAAATCGATTTATCCGGACTTTATGCCATATTTTGACCTTTTTGAGCCATAATTGATTGCCTGGTCTAGAGCTCAAACCAGGGCCTTTAAGTGAATCCGATTTCTAATGTTAGTTAGTGCGCACTTAATAAAAGGAATTTTCGTTTAGTTAAAGTTAGTTAACTTTAGTAAACTGAAATGCACACAAGTGGGCATTCCGAATAAATATCCGGAATATTGATTTCATTGGCCAAAATTGAGTCGTCGAATTTGATGGAATCCATAAATCGTCGTTGTCTAATATGCCTCTGGGGATTTTTACGACGTAGTCAACCCTCGTAGCCCAACACAGCAGGTGGCACCAAATTCGTCCATATTATCAAATGGGCTCTTGGAGGTGACAAAGCATGAACCAATTGCCCATTGGCTGAAACATATATAAATTCTTTGATTGGTCCAATTTGACCAATCACATCATGGAAGTTTTGCTCATGTTTCAACTGAGTTGAATCGCTCATCGAGCTTGGGACCTTGGATAGAAGAATGGGTACCTGTAGCGCAATTGATCGTCGATTCGTGAATGCTTGCGAAACCACGCCAAAATCTAGTATTTACAGCGAAAATACAATTCTAACGTTACATAAACCTTTTAATATGAGTTGCATTAAACCTATGAGATAAAATACAATCAAATCCATTTTCATGCAAAGTTGTGACATAACGGCGTGAATCTAGCGCCATTTCGTGGGCAGATACTTTGTCCTTGCTCGGGTTGGTACGCTGCCCTGGTGCGAGGGACATGATCAAGCGACACAAATCCAGGTCATGCGAGAGTAGAATATTCGGGTTATCGGCTACAATTATAGTGCACCCTTCGATTCGCCTACCACATGCTCGTATGCAATTGATTTGGCGGCAATACTACTTAGTAACGGTGCCGGGGAAACGATCGTGAATATTTTGAGACAACGAGCGGGCCGCCCCCCCGTCCCTGCATTTGCAAGCACGAATGCTATGATGGCCATTTATTATGGAGATCGACTCGTGGATGCGTTGGTGGCTCGCAAGACTCGATTGGATACGACGCGTGACCGAGTCATTTTTCCACGAAAGATGCGTTCATTCGACACCGTCCCATTTGGACGTCTCTGGGAGCTAACGTTGCCAAAAAACCGACTTCAACCACACGGCTGTAGCAGCCCAACTAACGACTGTGTCATGTCCAATTTTTTCTCGATTTAGTGTTCGAATATTGGCTCACATGTCAACGGATTGGTACAATGGTATTGCCAACAACACAATTAATTCCAAAGGCAGTGTTGACGCCGCTCGACATCAACGCCAACCTTGCCGTCGTGCTCGTCTCCAGCATCGTCGACGACCCATCATACCTCATGACTTCTGGCATCCACCGCAGTGGCTCAATGGCTCAGTGTGTACTACTGGTCAATCGATCCATCCCGTGGTCTATACGACCCATTCGCCCGGCTCACGCAAGCCGTGACCGAGGTCTACAAGTGGTTCACGATCGTCTGGGTCCTTGCGTCGTTGGCAAACGATCTATGTTTGCGCCGCCTTGGTCCTGTGTCATTTCATACGTTGGCAACCATGCCAGGCCGAAGTGAGCTGCTTTACCGTTCATAATGGGTGGTGCACTCGGTCGTTAGAAATGTAGTATGCCGCCACCCTCGAGGCTATAACATACGGTTCCAAAGGCCCTGTCGACGTCGTCTCGACCCTCGTCGTCGTCGTCGACTTTGCCGTCGTGTTCGTCGTCGCGAGTGTCCGGCAATGCAGCCGCCGTCGACGACTTCATGACGTATGTGACGCATCCGCTGGAGTGGCCCAATGACTGCTTGTGCTTGGCCAATTGATCCGAGGGTTGTTTGGTCCCATACGCCCGCCGCACGTATGACGCACTCCAAGATAGTGCCCAAGTGGCTTCCAAAGGATCGTCTAGGCTCGGGGTTGTTCTTGGCCAGAGACATGGCGCCGCCTTGAGCATCGAAGGTCATGTGCACTTGCGTCTATTTGACCAGTTCGCGAGTTCGTGAGCTGGAAATTTGCCGGGATTTTCGGGCCACGCTCGATCGATTTGCCGCGTGAGAATGCAAAATGTCACCCTCGACCCTCGAGGCTTCGTTGAAGGACGCGTGAAACCAGGACTTCAAATACCTTCATTTTTCGCTTCAAGTTAAAAACCTGTTTGACCGAAAATGAAATAAAGACCCAACGTGGGCCGTGTGTACTGTGTACTTTTTGAGGATTAAGCGTCGTTGGGTGGGTCGATTAGTGGAGTCAGTCAATGGCATCAACGTTTGAGCCAGAGGTCATCAATGCCAAATGAATTGACAGTGAGCGAAGCAATGCCAAATCAATACACGGCATGCCTCTGGCTCAAATCTAGATACCATAGACCTGCATTCAGTTGAAATTCTGACCAGACCGCGCCCGCAGGCTCAAATACTTGTGGCGTTGACTTTATATAAATCGTCAAATGGTGTACTCTGCATGGTAGCGACTGGTGTCCATGGCTTTACTTGAGGCATTGCGATGCGTGCTTGCGCACAAGAATGCAAGACTTGTGGCGCGTCGACTGCAGGGGGGGCGGCACAGTCGTCAATTGTGCAAACCTCTGGCTCGATGTGACTTTGATCCATCACCTCATTGACCATTTGTCAACTTGTGTCAACACCCATCTCGTTGCAGAGGGTTTTGGACTTTGTAGAATACTAGTAGAGGATGCGCTGCATTTCTCCTTGTCTCCCATATTGCATCCTTGTCATCAAGAGTTGATGGGCGGATACAGTTCCGCAAGAAAGTGTGAGGTTGCGTTGACAATTGTGAGTTCTCATGACGACGAGTCTTGCATCAAGACGTCGTTGTGGCCGGGTCGAGTTAACCATGTGTTGATGTTGTTGATCGTTCAAAGTGAGGCAAATGTGCGCCCTGCGTTGTTGGACACCGCTTCGAGGCATGCACGAAGATGAGGACGTTGCCGCCTGATGCCGCAGTCTTCCGATATCTACGTTGGCTGGGTGGTGGACGAAGCGTCCGACATCATGACGACGAGGTGGTGATGAAGGTGAGAGCATATGCAAGGACCCAAGACAATCCAACGGTGGGCAGCCGCTTCTCTGCATGGCATGTGCCACCTGTTGCCGTGATCCCATCACGCATGAGATGCATTCAGTCTTGCAATCTTCTGTCGCCGCGGACCTGCCAGTCGCAGCCGCGGCGGCAACAAGATTCAATTTTCATTCTCCAACTCATCAATCGATCAGATTCGCCGCGGGAGAAGCTACCTGCCGCATCACATAGACGGCGTCAAGATGCAGATTCCTCTTGCATCCTGCTTCGCAAAGATCCCTCCATCTGGGACAAAGGACATCCTCGAAAGATCCACTCCTTCGTGTGCGTGCAGTGTCGTCGCAGAGACAAAGGCAACGCAGCGTGGATTTTGACGTTTCTCTTCATGGAAATTCGAATTTCGTGGAATCTGTTGGTCATCTTTAAAACGAGAGGACATTCCTCAGCCAATATAATGCACGCGAGAAAAGATTCGGCTCTTTTTGGCCATTTTTCGCCGTTTCGTTCGATCTGGTCGCAGATCACATCTTTGTTCCATCCAAAGATGCAACGGCGCCGTGTGCGCAGAGACGCGCCGATGTCAACACGAGGGATCATCCATCGTCCATCCCCTCTCACAATCGAATCCACACCCACTCGCAAACACCATGCCCATCAGCCCCACCAGCACCTCGAGTCCCTGGTTCAACCGCGAATATGACGCGATGACGGCAATCACGCACCTTAACCTCGACATTGGCGAGATCTACATCTACGCCGACAAGCCCGTGAAGACCACGTCCGTTGTCTTGCACAGCGACTCGCCCAGCGTCGCGGAAGCGTTCCTCGTCTCGGAAATCGGGCATCAACTCACGATCGGCTGGAAAAGCAACGCGGGCCACCCGACCGGCCATTACGCGATCGAAGTCCACGTGCCCGCCGAGTCGGTCGAATCGATCTCGTTCTCGTCACCCGGCGTCGTCGTCGTCCACCCCCACGTACTCATGCGGTCCGTGGACGCGAAACTCTCGCTTGCGTCTTCATGCTCGGGCCGCCTCTTGATCCACGAAGACGAGCTCAAGGCCGGGAGTCTCCACCTGCGCCAAGGCGGCGCCGGGCTCGTTCAACTCACGTGTCCGTCGGCAACGCTCGCGTACGAACTCGACATCAAACACACGGGCACGGGCACGCTCGCATTTGTGACGACGCATCTCTCGGCCGCACGCGTCTCGCTGTCCAAGCAAGCCTCTGGCGCGACCCACGCGATCGTCCACGACGACATCAAGGTCACCGAAACACTCGATTTGCACAACCATGGCTCGGGCGCGATCTCGCTCCACGCCGACTCAATCACGGCGCACCACATGCAGCTCACGACGTCCGGGTCGGGCGCGACCGACGTTGTCGTGAATCGCCTCTTCTTTGCCGCGACGCTCGAGTCCAAGGTCTCGGGCTCGGGCTCGATCGCATGCGTCGTCGTCGACGTCGATGCCGCCACGGCCGACGTCCATCACGTGGTTATTGCCGGCTCGGGCACGATCCACACCAACGTGGTCGCAGCTGCGTGCGACGTCTCGGGGCGCGGCGGCGGTCATGCATGCTTGGACCCGACGCAAGCGCTGACGTCCGAACATGCGTTGCCCGCCGATAAAATTATGCCGTTCAAGCTCGTGACCAAGCCCGTCGGGTTTGCTGAGGTGGAGATCCCCAAGCCCAACAAAGCCACACCGATCGAGTAGTGTGTCGACTTTGCGCAGTGCACGAATGGACGATCGAAGACCAACGGATGACACAAACGACACAACATGATATATAATTTACAACAAAGACTGTTGCATGAGGATGTTGTGTGGTGAGAGGCACTGGGATGGGGCATCATCAGAGGACGAGGCGGAAAAAAATTCAAGCAGCCGATCGATGGAATATGTGGCGTTGGATACCGCCGATCGACCAACTCCAGGGATCGAGTCGATGAGTCAGATAGCTGCGAATGTCCCATTCTTGAAACCCTGTTTGCACAGACTCGTTTCCACAACCTCATTTCCCACCATGATTTGGAAACTGATGTTGAAGTGATAGCTGTCACACTTTTGCAACACAATAAAACCAACAATTGTTCGAGTTTGAAAAGGTAAAGTAAGCAATCATTTCCGACCCGAAACGTAGGACAACAGCTCGAATTTCGATTTAAAATTCAGCGGTGCATGCTCTGTCGTGTCTTCATGAGATGTCCTTTGTTTCAATCGACGTCTTGCTTGCCGCACCGATAATACAACCTCCATCCAAGCGTCGTCGTTGTCGGAATGATCAAACAAGTGTGGATAGCCTCCGAACGAGACTCGTGCGAATGTCCTTCCGTTCGACACTGATTCTTCGGGCGAAATAATTGTCCATGGCTTCGTCAAAGCCGCCATTCCAGACTTGTTTGGGGTGCAAACACAGGCGCTCACCCTGGTCGCTGAACTCGTTGCGACGATTCAGCGGATCAAAGAGAGTATGCTCAAGGAGACCATTGCGAGTGCCATGTTAGCAACGAACCAAACAAAACACTTGGTCAATTCCTTCTATTTGGTGCCCAGGTCTCGTGCCGTATTGTCCAACATGGTCACCGCCCATTCTTTAACAACATGGTACCGCCCACGCACGCCAGGCCTTGAAACTTGAAATTTTACCTGCATTTGTAAGACATGGCATCTTGTTCTGTTCGGTGATTGACACAGATGGCAGCGACGTGTGAGAAAGGATCGTCGTCCTGGTCTGATGGATTCCTGTCACCGTGACTTCGTGTCTCAGTGTCACACGCCTCACTGAATTTTACGCGTCTGTTTTGGACAGAGGTCGGAGTGTCAAATCTCCCTTGGGTGAACTTGAGATGCGTGAAGATGGTGACTGCCGTGCGAAGGCGTGCGCCACCACAGAAAATTCCAACGACGCGAGAATGAGTCCACAGCACACCTCGTCAAGTCGTAACAACTTTGTTCAATTTTTGTTGTCGACGATGTCATTGCTGAAAAGACTGTGGGAGAAAGTTCAGCCTTTGGGGATAGGGTTGCCGATCAAATACAAATATTTCAACGTCAAACTCAATACGAGGGACGCGGCAAAAAGGCATCGATGCGAGGGGAACTTCTTGGTCAAGTTTGGATGACACTGGTTACGATTGGTGGTGTGCCTCGTGCTGCTGCTGAAGGAATCATCGAACCACACTCTACTTCATGTGCTTGCTTTCAACGAGTCCTGTCTTTGGACGACAGACACTTGACATCAGTAGATAGCTCCGTTCAAAATGGTTCCACTTGGTGCGTTCTTCAATCGCTCGTTTTCGGAGATGTGGCATGCAAGGCAAGGACTCGCGATGGAACGAACAAGTTGCTCGGATTGGTCGAAAGATCCAACGCGTTTTACCAAAGTCGTTCGTTGAGTGGCTGTTCAGGAATGTGGAGACTATTGATTGGACATAAATCTTTCCAACTCACCCAAATTCGGACGACAATCATGTGCAAATTCTGTCCAACACGTTCGTCGAAATGAAAATGGTTCAAGACGGAGCGACGACACAGGCAAATCCCATCGCACGAATCGGATACGTGGCTTCCCTTGAACTGCAAGATACAATGTTTCCATCGTGAATGGCAACTACCTGCTTTGACATATTACGTGAAAATTCTTGCGAACCCATTTGTATTTTTGGGAGAATGTCAAGATCTCAAATGGGAATTCAGGATCGCATCCTTGCATCCTTTTGACGATGCTGGTTGTGGATTTTTACACGAGTCAGTTGGACATGCATATATGATGGCGTTGGCAGCTTGCCTGAGTTTACCCCAACACCGCAACGAAAGGTCTGTTTAAGCTCTTCTTTCATCCCAGGGGCGCCGCCACCACCATCAATCCCAACACTACAAGGCGATGAAGCTTGATCTGTCCGAAATCACGCATCCTTGCAACATCAATGAAGTGGAGCCGCATACCGCATGTTCTTTCAATCTGAGCCCCATCGCGTGGTTGACGGCCGAGACAGACGTTTTGGACATGGCCATATTCACTCAAGATATACGACGACGACGACGAGCCACCTGATATCCTGGTAGCCCCAAGGCGAATGCCAGCCTTCCAAGACCGTCTCCGACGTTCCGACTTGTGCCTCTGCATCAGCATGCATTCATATACACCGTTAAACTTGTCTTCTTCGTCATGCATATTGAAACGAGGGAAATAATGCTGCTCCTTCAAGGTGGCTGGAAGCGGGGCTGTCGGACTTCCAGCACTCTAGGAATGAAGGTTGTTTAGTACAGGAATGAATGTCCCCGTGGCCCAAACACCCCAGTTTTTGGACGCAGAATGTCGGACTTGACAGGCTCCGCTCTATTTTGCATAAAATATGCTCCCTTGTTTCCATCGTATAAAGCTATCTTTATTATTTCAAGTATAAATCTGCTTTGATATTGTAATTTTATCCCTTTGAAAAGTTAAAGGTCTCCATACATTATTCTAGTATCCATTCCGACGGTCCCTCGTACTTTAACGGGTCGGGTAGGAATGGCATTTATACGCTCCTCCAAACTGTCATTTTACCTTTTCTCCATGACTCTGAACACCAAGCACCAGAGCCCCCAGCGCTGGTTTGAGCGCACCTTTACGGCCCTATCTTCCATTTCGAGCCTCGTCTTGCATGTCGGCGCCGTCTACGTCTCCCCCGCGTCTGCCTCGTCGCAGGCGACGATCCGCGTTCGAAGCAACTCGCCGTCGCTTTTGGATGCAATCTCCGTCTCGGAACACCGTCGAGAATGGACTCTCTCGTGGGCGTTGGATGCCACGACCCATCTCCATGGTTCGTATGTCGTTGAAATCCATGTCCCGCCCTCGTCGATCGAATCCATCTCGTTTGCTGCCGCTGGTGTCGCGGCCGTCCGTCCATCGGTCCTCGCCACAACGGCCGCGCACGTCGCACTCGTATCTCTCGGGCCTGGTCATCTCCTTGTCCAAGAAGACGACGCAATCGAAGCTAATGCGATCACGCTGCGACAGATGGGCTCAGGCGTGCTCCAACTCACGGCCAGCACGGGCCTCACCGCCGACGTCGTCGATGTGATCAACCGCCACACGGGCGTCGTCGCGATCGTCGCCTCTGCCATCCACGCGAGTCAAATGAGCGTCTCGAATGCGTGCTCGGGCGTCGTGTGCCTCCAAGCCACATCGACGTTTGCCCTGGAAGACATGCAGCTGGTGAACCGAGGCAGCGGCGCCGTCCGGGTCCTCGCCGACGCATGCTCGATCGATCACTTGGACTCGTGTGTGTTTGGGACGGGGTCGATCCACGTGAGTGCGCGCCGGGAGCTCATTGCCCGCTCCATTGAGTCTGCCGTGCGCGGCGCTGGCAACATTGAGGTCACCTGTGCCGCCAACGCCGGGACCGCCACCGTCCACCACATGAAGTTGCATGGAAATGGCGACGTCGTCACCAACGTGCTCGCGTCGACAAGCTCTGTCGTCGAGGCGGGCGCCGGCCACGTCCGAACGACCGCCGCCGTCGCCACCGCCAGGAAGAAGCCATGCACCACCCTCGCCGGGACGTATGCAGAAACATTGGTGCCGCTTGTACCCACGCCGCAGTCGATCTGCAAAGCGGGTCGATCGGAGACGTGGGCGTTCGATCACGTCCATCGCCTGTAGACAACATTCGCCCATGCGTATCTTTGGTACTAAATTATTGTCACCCTATCCTATATTGTCTAAATATGGCAACAAGCCTTCAATTCGGCACCATGACAACCTAATATGGCAGGTTGTAGTTCACACTGTCAATCTGGCATTTTGACTCTGTCGATTGATGGATTGAAAGGTGTCAGGGCATTCCTTCATGCTGCAGTACCCCCTCGAGGGGCAATAAGTGCTAACTACGGACTCATTATGCTCATGCTTTGCGAGGTGAGCTTTGATAGCGGGAAGCAAGCATCCGCTCATGGCGCCCCTTGCCTCGAAATCTCTGATTTTGGCATTCCTTAATCGAATGTCAGGATTATCCAGTATTTCCGGATAATATTGTATTCCTGGATGCTGATTGGACAATGTCAGCGGATTTCTCTGGCGCCGCGCAAAAAGCATTGCACACAGCGGCGGCGATGGCTCCACGCGGCGTCTTTGTCTGCATCCTCGCGGCGGTGCTGCTTGGACTCGTCGTGCATGCAGGCAAGGGAAACAACGATCCTTCCCCTCTCTTCAAGGAAGGTCACCCGAACATCACGTATTTGACCGACGCAAACTGGGGGCCGCTCGTCCGCGACGCCAAGGGCGGCCTGCCGTGGTTGATCGACTTTTACCATCCTTTGTACACCATATATGCTCGACATACACGTCTCTCATATATCCCATGTAGTTGCCCTCATTGCAAGCAGTTTGTCCCGATCTACCACGACATCGCGGCGCACTTCAAACCGCTCGGCATCGTCAACGTCGGCGCCATGAGCTGCATGGATTGGGAGCAGTGCGCGGTGTACAACGTCAAGGGCTTCCCGACGCTCTCACTCTGGAATTTCGACAAGAACATGAACTTTGAAAACAAGCGCGCGGTCGGCGAACACACCAAGGACGAAGTGCTGGGACTCGTACGGCATCCTCGTGCCCTCTTCTTCATGCATCCATCGTAGGTAGCGCAACTCTTTCGCGAGCAAATCTTCAACGCGACCGGCGAATGGCCGCAAGAGACCGCCCCGGCCACGTCCAGCGGCCCCACGACCCTACGTCCGATCTGGGAAGAATCGACGTTGCCGACGAACGAGACGACGCGGATCCAGGACGCCGCGGCGGCATTTGTGTTTGGGATGCGCGAAGGCACGTTTCTCGGCCGAAAGACGTTGGACGACGCCGAGTTGGATGCGCTCAAGGAATGGCTCCGCGTTGTCTCGCTCACGTTTCCCGGGGTTGTGTATCGTCGGCTGGTATGTTTTGTTGCCCGATGTTTATTTTGTTGGCCATGCCAATTTGTGTTGTCACATGCTTTGTCGTAGTTGGCCACGCTGTACAAACAAGTCGCACCGATCGGCCTCTTGACCAAAGCCAAGTGGACGCTCATCTTTGAAGGGTGGCAGAACCAAACGGCATTTCTCCACCGCGAGTATATTCAATCGATGGACGCGACCGAGGCATGGGAGCTGCTCCCGACGGCGTTTGAAGGCAACGGCGTCTCGTACTATGCATGCGAAGCGTACACGTGTGGCCAGTGGACGATGTTTCACATGATGACGATGCTCGCGGGCGAGAGCGCGAGTGACGAGCTGGCCGTGACAGTCATGGCGACGATCCGGCGCTTTGTCAAGAATTTCTTTACGTGCGTGCCGTGCCGCAAGCATTTCCTCGAGTACAACACGCTTGAGCTCGTTGAGCAGTTTGACCGCCAAGCGAGTGACAAGAAGAAGGGATTGTACATGTGGCTCTGGGAAATGCACAACGCTGTCAACAAGCGCATTCGGCATTACCAGTGGCCCAAACCCAAGGTCTGTCCAGCCTGTGGCGAAGAAAGTAAGGCGTGCTCATGTTGGTAACACTCGTCCTCATATATTGGTCTAGACAAGTGGCGCATCGAACAAGTCGAATACTGGATGCAAAAAACCTATGGCTTTGAAGCGCTCAAGCCCAAGGTGGTCAAGACGACAACGACTGTGACCCCGCGCCCGACAACGACGACGACGACTGCAGCGCCGCCCACCACGACGATGGCACCACTGCTCCCGCCCGTCGAGGTGCACCACAAAGACGACGGCGTGGGAGCCAGATTGGCCAAACGCGCCAACGAAGCCAAAGCGGCCTTTCAAGACTCGTTCCAGGGCCCCCATGTGGGCTTTTTTGCATGGTACCTTGTCCCTGTTGCAGCGTTTGTGGGCTATTTTGTGCTCAAGCGCTGGCGCGGCATGGGCGGCGCGCGGCACCACAGCCACCACGTGTAGAGAACCATATAAAATGCAACGATGCGTGACAATGATGAGTGGTCTCGAAGCCCCAAAACATCACCCCCCCCCATATTTTTACACCAAGTGTGTTTGTTTCAACTATCTCTGCCCAACCCCCTCAAACAACCCCCACTGCAGCGTGAGCATGGTATTCAAGGTTCAGTACTCAAATGTGACTGCAGGAGTTCGCTCCGTGAGGGTGTCACCCACCCTCACGCAGGGAATTCCTCGCATGGAGAGCAAGCGTATGGAAACACGCAGTGTCGCTTGTAATCGACAAAAGGCTCGACAAGGCTCAGCCACAGAAACGGCGAAGTTGATTTTCTCAGCGTACAAAACAGAACCCAACGACGTGTTTAATCATGGGGATACAGGAGGACCTCGAAAGTAGACACAACAATGCGAGTCCAACGAGAGGCGCGCCATGTTGGCAAACGACTCCGTCTCCCACGCGAGAGGATGCGATTGTGCTTTGATCATTTCAACCACGTCGAACGGCGCGAGAATCGTCGCCGCCGTCAGGCCACGTGTAGAGTCTCCATCGATGGAGGAACTGATTTGGACAAGGTTGACGTCGTTATTGGCCACGGGAATGGGCGCATCGAGTTGGAAGACCATCGTGTGACTCGGACCGGAGGAGACTAGAACGGCACCTAGATGTACGGACATGAGAGGTAGAGTACAGACTGCGGTCCTGTGTACCCATATTCGGCAGGACGCGTGACGTGAGTTGGGCAAATTCAGTCGTCGAGGGGTCACACTGGTAGTGTACACTGTCCAGGGCCCACGCTGAAGCATGTTTGATCTGCATCTTCTCGAGAAAACGCAAGTAACAGGGCGTTGACGTTTGTGTCGGCGGTTGAAGCGCGTTGATCTTCTCATGCATATGGGCGATGAATCGAGGCGTCGAGCTTGTGAGATACTGTGTAAAGGACCTGGACGTCCATTCCGTGGGGGACGTCGTAGGCGGCACCACACCAGACGGAACCGAGTGGGTGCCCATAGCGCGACCTCGACCGCCGAGGCGACGGACAGCGCGCAACATTTTGGTTTTTCGTCGGTCACATCCGGACGATTAACCGGACGCCCGAATGTTCACCAAGTGTCCGGATATCGTTTCTCCGGATACAATTCAAAGTTTCGCACTCGTTTCTCATCACACGCCAGAACTCTAGTGAGTTCACACACAGGGTTTTCCCATGGTCGGAAACAGGCCCATGGCGCATATCGGGACACGGACAAAGCATCGGTGCTACTACGTGGCACCCGTGTGCGCTTGTGTATGATGGACATGATGGCTCACCACATGGGTTCCAAGGCCTAAACAGTCGGTTGAGTCAAAATGGCGACGGAGATCGACATTCCGATCGTCCAATCAGCGAGTGATTGCTATAAGTTCGACGCAATATATACGAGTTTGCTTGCAGTAACAACAACACCAACAGTGACTACAGTCCTTGTTCAAGGCACGATGGTGGCGCAAATCGTAAGTTGCTTTGAGTAGGTCGAAGAACACGAGCAACACAATATATATACATATATTGTATATTTCGACCAGCTATTTTGACAGGTTCGATCCTTCACAAGGAATGTTGGTCACTGATTACTCAAACGTGATTTTGCTCATTCTGCGTCGGCATCTGAGTTGAGCATGTCGCGGCGAGCAAGCGGCGGCGGCGGCGCTATTCCTTTCGTGATGGCGGACTCAAAAGCAGACGGAGAATCACCCATGGGACAGCATTATACTACAGTAAACGACATCTAGAGGTTTTGGAGGAGGTGATGCGCAAGACCTCGCATGGCGGCAGTGCGACTCGCGCCGGTCCACCGCCGCCCGCCACCCATCATCTCGTCCGTTGTCACCATCTCGTCCAGCATCTTCTTTCGAGGTGGTCGGAGAAGCAACGTCTGTTGCAAGTAGATTGCCAGCGCCAACTGCTTGTGTGTTGTTGCGGCTTCGTGCACCCACTCGCCAAACAAATCGGGTGAGAGATCGATCGCGAGGCTCTTGTCCACGAGGAGCGAGAGGCGGGCATGGCATCCGCGCGCGAGGGCCGCCTTGACGCCCCTGTCCACGGCGTCACGGGTGAGGGGAATGCCATCGTCATCGAGGATAGCTTTCAGGCATGCGATCGAGTCGTGCAAGACGATGGAAGCTACCCTCGAGACATCGTCATCTGTCGCCTGGTTGTTGTCGGGGAGGATCGAAGGCATGCTTATGCTGCTGAGAGGAACACAAATGCGATGCGCCCGTCGTGTGCTTCTCTTGGGAGGACGACTACTATCCTTCCTCGACGGTCGAGTCCCATCCATCAATCAAGGAACACTTGAAACGTCCGAATGGCGAACCGGCGCGTCGGTTTAAGTCGTGTGATGGCTTGTATTGAAACTGCCACCACACCGCGACGACGAGCACATGGAGGAGACGACGACACGGCCGCATTCGAAAGTTGCATTTTCGAACGCCACGCGCGCCGCCCGTCGAATCTGTCCAGGGATGTTGGCATGATGGATGCAGTCCATCTCCACCGACCGACGTCTCCGCCTGCGAGGCGGCGATCGAGCGGCCGCAACAGTGTCCAACATCTCGTCGAGGGTGTAACGCGATCAGGCTTGACATGCGTGGCACCGAAAGCCGCGCGAGCCAAACTTTCGATGTAACAAATGGAGGCAAAAACGTGGCGACAACAATTTCCACCCCATTTCTGCGAGGCGTAAAAAATCAGCTTTGGCATTGGCAACGCCAGACACACACTGCCTGCGTCGCTACCGAGACGGTCCGCCATGCCATTTCCATCACGTGGAGGCAACTCGAGATGGACGCGGAAACTTGGATGAACCTGACCATGTCCACTCCCACAGATGCGAAATGTCCCACATGCGAGCGTTTTGTCGACAGAACGCACGCGGAGGGCACACGACGGACGCGCGGACGAGATGCGTGCGGGGGGTCGAACAACACGAGATCTCTCGCGTGACGTCGAGGCCCTCTTGTCCAGAGATGGGCGGCAGTCGATGGACGCGCGCGTACCGCTACCGGGGTGTGCCGTGCGCGGTTGGCTCGCCTTTGGGTCCGGCGGTTACGCGTGGAACCGTCTCTGGCACTCTATCCGGATATTTCGCCGTGGCATACGGGGACGGTGTGGCGAATCCGGATACGGGCGACATCACATTCGATGAAATTTTCACGGCGCCAGCTGGATGCACATCAGCCGTGCGACGTGCAACTGTGTGGGAATTTTCGATAATTCCGCAAATATTCGAGGTTAGACTTGGGGTTTGTATACGCGCGCGGAATTCTCGCAATCAAACGCTCCAAATTGGTCAGAATCCAATATGCTCGTGGCGTGCGAGTACAGTCCTGCAGTGCATTCGACTGCGACCAAGATGAACCTTCCGTCCGCTACCTCCATCAACACAACACACCGAGTGCCGCCGCCGACGATGCGCACGCCGAGCGAAGCCGCGCGGCCCTTCAACGGCCGATGCAAATACAAGTCGGGTCGATGCATGAACGAACGTACGCTCAAAGAAAATGGACTCCCCCACACCCTCTGCGAAGAACACCGGATCCTGCACAACAAAAACCAGAGGAAATCCGACACCAAGCGGAGGCGGCTCCGCAAGGGCATGCCGTATGAACCCCGCTCCGCACCCACGATTCAGATGATCCACGACCTCGAATACCGATCTGCAGGGAGCACGTACAGCTCCGAGCAAGAGGATGCGCGGTCGGGGGAAGAGTTCTCGGACGACGACAACCAGACCCCCGTGGGCGGCGGCGACCACACGCCGCGGGTGTTTCCGTCGGCCGCGATGTTTGCAGCAATGGACGATATCAGCTTGAGCAACCACCATCAACACATAGAGCAGTCGTCGACGGCATCCACTGCGACGGCCGCCCCCGTCGAATGGTCCAACGAGGAAATCTCAATGCTCCATTCGCTGCTCGGCATCAAAAAAGAGATTTAGAGTAGACTCCCGCTTTTGAAAATTGTAATACTATCTACAGCTACACTCCTCCTTGGTTACGACGACGCCATCTTGGACAGACAAGCGGCGGACCGCCGTGGAATCGCGGCGGTGGAATGCAGGCGGACGAGAACCGCGGCTGTCGGGGTGCAGGACGTTGACTCATCCGGTTTGATCCGGATACTTGGGTCGTCCCACCGCCTGAGAATGTTCGAGGGCCGTCGTCATCATTCCGATGTTTTCGACCTCGGAACAAAATTTCAAGCATTTGCTGGCAGCATTTTCTGTGCAAAAAACGTACAAAATTCGACAAAAGCCTTGCCAAATATTTGAAAAAAAGTCGAAAAATCCGTTCAGTGCCCAAGAGCAATTGAAAAGATGGCGGCGGGTCCACAACGACATCTGCACGAGGGAACGATCGTGACACCATGCATCATGAGCTCGATGGCGTTCGAATGGGCAGGGGGTGTTGACTCAGTGGGCACCACCACGGCATTTCGACCTCCGGATATATCCGGATGCGACCCCGGCGGTTTCAGATTACGCAACCGTTACATGGATCCCGCGAACTCGCGGGGTGCTGAAAGGGAACGCGTGTCGTGCGATTATTGACGCAGACTATTCAGTGACGGTATTGATGCAAGCAAATGTCTAGGCTATTTTAGTCCTCTTTGCGACGAAGGTAGTCTGGTCGTGATGGCGGCGCGTCACATCGCATACCTTGCAGGGTTTCCTGGGTAAAAGACACGCGACACGTTGGCCAGAGGTAAGCACTCGAGTGATCTTCAACCTGGGAAACATGGCGCCGACGCTCAGTCTTGCACATGTGACTGCCCCCCCCCCCGCTCGCCTCCCCCCAGCGACGGCACCAACATGAGTTCAAGCAGGCCTTTCTATTGTTCGTACACTGTTCATCACCCCAGTCCCAACTCTTCTTGAACCTGCATTCTCATGTTTTCGCCACGAGAAAATTGCATGTTCGGCGTCGAGACGACCCTTCCTCGAGATTCACCACCTGAGTGGTCTGCTTCGATTGGCTCTTGAAGGCTCGTGCCTGTCTAAGATCCAATTGGTGTCTTTTAATTGGTCTGTGGCGACCGTCGCGGTCGGTGATTGGCCCGCGCGTCGAAACGGTCGAATAAAAGTCAGCGAGTCGCTTTTATCGAAAGTGTCGGTCTCTTAGTTGGCGACCTTTCCCGGCCAGTGAAAACGCTTGCACGGTTACGACCTCTCTGTCGCGGACCAATGGCGTCGCGTCCGGTTGGCAATGTTGCGCGCCCGTGTCCCACCCGTGTGTGTGTTGAACACCCGCGCGCAGTTTTGTCATTCTTTCAATTCTTCCATTGACACGACAATGACCATGGTCGACGACCACAACAAACGCAAACGCATGACGGGAATCCCAAAGTTCCTCCGCAGCCTCTATCGCATGCTCGAGTCGGAAGATCCGTCCGTGATTGGCTGGTCGCACGATGGCACTGCAATCCAAATCCTCTCGGAGCGGCGCCTTGAATCCGAAATCCTCCGCAAGTACTTTAACCACGAAAAAGCGTCGAGCTTTCAGCGCCAGCTCAACAACTTTGGCTTCCGCAAGTGGACCAAGACCCAGTCTCATGTTTGCACGTTCTCCCACCCGTGTTTTCTGCGCCAACACCCCGAACTCCTCGTACAAGTCCTTCGCAAGTCGCCGCGGTCCATGGGCAAACTCGACGACCAGCACCATGCCGCCGATTTGCCGTCGCCCACGACCGTGTGCTGCGAGACCACGACAGCCAATCCAAACCAAGAAAACCAACAAACACACTGCAACCCGGGCGGCCCACTGCCCAGCACCGGGTTCTTTACCTTTGACGAGCCCAAGATTGAGTCGATCCAGCACTGTACCATCCTCCCGCCCAAATCATCTTACGCGCCATCATCGTCGACGGCCGATCTATGGGATGTGTTCCAACTCGACGACGCTGCTTGGGATTTCACCCCGCAGTATCCCTTCTCCGCAAGCCAGCCTGCAATGCTCATGGTGCATGTGCCTCAGGATGACAAGACATGGGACCCCGCGCAGGATTACGACATGTCGTTCTTCCTCGACGGCGGCGACTACGCCACGGCCTCATGAGCCCAAGATCGACCACCCATCATCCTCGAGCCCTGTTTTGTAATTTATATCTAGAATATATTCATTCTTGACCAATCTTGGAGCTGGCTTCGACTTCGAGAGACTTGCCTTCAACACAACAACCAATCGAATGGCTTGGTTTTAGAAAAGCGTTTCAGAACCGGCCAATCAGACTTGGCCTTGCTGGAAGATTTAAGCGTTGAGGAAAATGATTGGTTCAAGAGAGCGACATTGCACCAATCAAAGCCCATGAATTTAAACGGTCGTTTCAGCCTCGACCAATGAAAAACGGCTCACTGTTGAACCTTGACATATGACCCAACCCCACAGTGGATGAACAACCCAAGCACCCAAACGATCTTGGGACCGCCACGGAAAAATGAAAGACTCTATTGCTTCTCTTCAAAGGCTCCAAGTTGCACTCGACGTCATGCACTTTCTTCTTTCGGCCCTCCATGAACAAAGTCATCAAAAGAGAGACCGTGTCGGTAAAAGCGAGCAAATGAGTGTTGCTCCACGGCGTTGACTGCACAAGCTGAACGCAGGTGGGTGAGTGCAATATACCCACGAGATCCCACTGCACTCAAAGCGGAGCTCATTGCTGGCTCAGATGCCTTGAAACTTTTCCAGAGGTGTTGGCCCCAAGCGAATCACACGTATTGTTGACACGTCCTACCTCCGTGTCGCGCTAGGCGAAAGTTGACAACTCGGAAAGCAAAGTGCTATTGGGGACCGCCACGTCCATTTTGTGTTGGCTTGACATCCGGATACCAAAATATCCGGCACAGCACCCGCGAAGCGCCGCGGCGGAAACATTCCACATTTGTGCCATGTCGGGACGGCCAGGAACGAGCAACGGGCAACGACCAGGCACGGGACAGCGCCCAGGGACCGGGTCGCAGCAACCGCTGAATGCCGTGAACGCGCGACCTGGCACGGGGCAGCGCACGGCATTGCAGTCGTCGGGGGGCCGGCCGCTCACGAGTCGATTGAACACGGGGCAGGTGCCGTCGACGCCAGGGCAGTCGGCCGGGTACGGCGTGAGTTTGAACACGGAGGTGCAGGTGACGGACCGCCCCGTGACACAACAAGGTAAGACAGACACGAGAATGGAGCAGCACATGACATGAGTGTAGGGATGATGGGAATGCGCGTCATGACAGCAGGGCCGGGGCGGCAAGTGCAAGACGCGTCGTACTTTACGGGCAAATTGCACCAAAAGACGGCAGAAATCGCGTCCGAAATTGAGAAAATCACCAAAGAAATCGACCAGGACGCCAAGGACAAGAGCCAATATGCCCAGGTATAGTGCTCGACGTGACGAGGCACATGATGTCCATGTTTCTAGTTGGAGAAAAAGTACGAGCATTTGGCAGTCGAAGTGCGGGATTTGGAAGGCCAGTTGGCCGACTACAACCTCGCGATGGATAAGTTGCGGAGTGCCACGGTGGGGTTATCCCATGTCTCAAGGCACGGACGTGATAGTGGGTGTAGGACCCCGCGGAAATCCAGCAAGTCCAAGAGCAATTGCGCAACCGGAATGCCAAGGAAGCAGAAGAAGTCGATCGGGTCGGTCGACACAAGCAGCGTGGCAGCATTCGTGTGACACGCGTGTAGATTTTCATCATGCGACAAGAGCAAGAGCGCACGGCCAAACACTTTGAGGACGAAATCAATTCGATTCACATGAAGCAGCAGGAAAAAATCAATCAATTGGCGCCGAACAAATTGGAAAAGTACCGCGTACGTTGGTCGTCCGTGGGTCTTGTACAACGACTTGACGATCGGTTGCAGGCGCTGTTGGAAGAGAACCACCAAGGCGAAGCGGAATTGGAAGCCAAGTCGCAGGTCCAGCGTGGTTGGGGCACCCTCGATGCTGACATTTGTCGACGCGCAGGAACTCGACATGGTTATGCAAACGATTCGAGCCAAGGAGGACGAGTTGAGCCTGGACAAATTTCGCGACGAGTATGAAACGTTGGAGGCTCAAGCGATGCGATTCAAGAAGGAGTGCAAAACGATCCAGGAAGATTTGAAGACCGCGCAGATGGACCCGAACGAAGCCCGCAACATGCTCTTGGCGCGGGTGCGTCGGTCGCTCGCGTGGCATCCGCTTTCAAGTGACCGACCATATATTTGTATATTTGTAGGTCAAAGACGACAAGATCAAGATGGAACAAGTCGAGAAACAGATTGCTGCCGCCGAGGATGAAAACGGTACGACGACGTTGACGACGTTGACGAGAGCTACATGGAACCCGTAGCGAGTTTGAAAAAAGCACTCAACGAAGTCAAACTCGAATTGGAAGAACGCAAAAACGAAGGCCCAGACAGCAACGCGAGTCAGAAATACGACATGCTCTACCAGCGCGACCAAGAGATGTCGTCGTTTATGGAAACGTTTGACGAGAAAAAGGAAAAGGAAGTCGAGAACCAACGCCAAGCGCAAGCAATGATTGTCCGGTTGCTCGAACACATTTCAACCGGTCAGATATATGCCAAGTCGTCCTAACTTAATCGTCGTGTAGGGCTAAACCGCCAGGACAAGATGCCATCGGCGTCCAAAGTCGACGAAATGAAAACGGATTTGACGTTCAAGGAACGCCAGCTCGAGTCGGCGCAGACGACAAAGACGCGCCTCTCGATGGAATTGGCCAAACGGCAAGCCGAGCTCGAAAAAGTAAACACGCTCGACGCAAAAATCTCGGTCGAACTTGGGTCCTTGACGACGAAAATGCAAACGATGGAGAGCGACATGGACGGGTTCCAAAACATCGAGCAGCTCAAGGACACGCATGCCAACACCAAGCAGATGCTGCTTCGGTACAAGCAACAGTACATTCGTCGACGCGACGCGATGAAATCGCAAGTGAATTTGCTGGTACGATGACGATGACGTGTCACGTGTCATCTCGACGACGACGAGCGTAGGCAGCGCAGTACGAAAATTTGAAACACCAGTTGGCCAACAACGACACGGCCAAGACGCTCGACTCGCTCGAACAAAAGTTGCGTCACCACGAGCAAAACATCTATCATCTCAAAGAATGTGCGTCGGATCTCTGATATCTGATATCTGATTCGAAATGGAATCTGAGTCTGATCGGTGCGTGACCTAGACATTGATACGAAAACGCGCGAGGTCGAATACGACAACGTCAAGCAAGACTGCCTCAAGTGCCTCACGGAACTCAACACGTACTGCATTAAATCGCAAGGGGTCGTGGAAACCAAGGGGTATTGAGAAATAGTATAGAATTGTGTGTGTGTATGAAGACTTTATTGGTTCAGACGACTCTCCACTTCTTCCATGATGCTCTCAGGTGAAATGAGGCGAAAGTCGCTGTTGAGCTTGGCCAACGCGTTGTAGACACGGGCGATGTTCTGTCGGTCGACGACGTCGGTCGCGGTCGTCGCATGCGCTTGCTTGCGCGCCGTCCACGCGTCGGCCGTGAGCTCATTGACGGCATTGTCGGCGGTTTCGGCCGTCGTCGTCGTTTCCATCGACCGCATGATCCATAGGTATCCGTTGCAGCCCAAGATGACATCGACGCCGAGGTTGGGGAGCGAGACCATGTGTTGCTTCAAGCGCTTGACCAACGATGGCTGGACCTGGATGAGCTGGCCGTTTTCGAGCTTGCCATACCGCAAACTGCGCGTGTGCAACCACATTGTGCCATCGTACCGGACTTCCTGGACTTCGGCGCTGATGAGTTCGCCTTCCTGGAAAAAGCTGCGCATCTGGAGCTGATCTTCGGTCGTCCGGCGGCGCTGGGCCCCGCTCGGGAGGTTCACGCTCGACAGCATGAGCACGGCGTCCTGTTGGCCATTGATGTCGACTTTCCATCGCTTGTTCCCGACTTCCGAGATGCGCCCCACGACGATGTCCCCGACTTCACCGATGTACCGACTCACGAGCGGTCGCACGCTCACGAGCTGGTTGACCTTTTCGACGATACCGGCCACGCTCGCCAAGAGCTCGCCGTCTTCGACATACGTGCCGTGGCCGCGGAGGAAGCCCGGTTCGCTCGTGATGACTTGTCCCGGGGTCACGACCACATATTGCGCACGGAGACGCTCCATGATCTTGCTGTCTTCCTTCTCTTCATGGGAAAAATCGTCCAAGGCGCGGCGGAGCTCCAACATGATGCCGCAATTCGATCGGAGAGGTTGTTTGGATAGCTGGTGGGCGGTCCAGCTTGATCCGATTGGCTGAAAGTTTATCAGAGAATCTGGGCAGTGATTGGACAATGGAAGGCAATTTTAGCGAATCAAATTCAAATGCCAGTCAGAATATTGGTTTTTGACATCATCGGCAGTGAATGCTGTTATTTTGGGCACCCCATTCGAGGGACAAAAGCCCGAGACTGCCCCTCTCTTGAGGACGTGTAGTACTGTTGTCTTCTACCCGCCACTGGCGCGCGCGGGCGCGTCCATTTGCTGCTCGTCAACGCAACACCGACCATCTGGAAGTCGATGCTTGAAGCGATCTTTTGCTTGAAGTGATTCAACGTGCGCTAAATTTGCCGGATATGCATTTCATTTGACTTGTCTGGTGTATGAAATTCCGGATACGCTAGTGAATTAAATTCAAAACCTCGCACCAATGAAACAGCAGCTTCGACCAAGCGCTCACATCATCCTTGGGCTTTCTTGTGGCATTTCGCATTTCGCACGTTCTCCATGAGCTCTGGTGCGCTTCAAGGGTCACCCCGTGTGGGTTGTTTGGGCGGCGGTCAACTGGGCCGCATGATGGGCTATGCCGCCCATCGCCTCGGCGTGTCCTTCCAATGCCTGGACCCCCAAGGTGCCGACTCGCCGGCCGGTCAAGTTGTCCCAACGACCAAGGGGTCGTTCACGGACGCCGCCGCGATCGAAGCCTTTGCCGCGACCCTCGATGTGCTCACCGTTGAAATCGAACACGTGAACGCCGACACGCTTCGTTCGTTGCAGACGTCCCACCCGACGCTCCAGATCCACCCGAGCCCCGACACGATCAAGTTGATCCAAGACAAATTCGCGCAAAAGGAATTCTGCGCGGGGTTGCACTTGCCCATGGGGGAATTCCGTCGCGTGGACACGCTCGCCGACGCACAAGCGGCCGGCGCGGCGTTTGGGTACCCGTTCATGCTCAAGTCGCGCCACTGGTCGTATGACGGCAAGGGCAACGCCGTTGCGCAGTCGGCCGAGACGTTGCAGTCGGCGATCGCGAGTTTGGTCGGCGACACCGTGACGCCCGGAAAGCTGTACGCGGAGAAGTGGGTGCCCTTTGTCAAGGAGCTCGCGGTCATGGTCGTGCGCCAAGGCAGCGACGTGCGGTCGTACCCGGTCGTCGAAACAACGCAGCACAACAACATTTGCCACACGGTGCTCGCGCCAGCCGCGATCGCCGACACTCTACAAGAGGCCGCGCAGGCCATGGCGACAAAGATGGTCGCGGCGGTCGGCGGGAACGGCATCTTTGGCGTCGAGATGTTCCTCACGAGCGACAACCAAGTCTGGCTCAACGAGATCGCGCCGCGGCCCCACAACTCGGGCCACTATACGATCGAAGCGTGCGAGACCGACCAGTTTGAAAACCACGTGCGCGCCGTCGCGGGCCTCCCGCTCGGTTCGCCCGCACTCAAAGTCGGGGCGGCGTGGATGCTCAACCTCCTCGGCGCGTCCGACACGACGTCCCGCATCCGCGCGAGCTACGCGGTCCCGGGCGCCGCTGTCCACTGGTACGGCAAGGCCGAAATCCGCGTCGGTCGCAAGGTTGGCCATGTGACGGTCGTCGCGCCGTCCGCCGCGGAACTCGCGCGCCGCGCTGCGCTCGTGGACCCCGCGGCCGCCCCCGCCGCCCCCGGCAAGAAACCCGTCGTTGGGATCATCATGGGCTCGGACTCGGACTTGCCGGCCATGGCGGCTGCCGCCAAAGTGCTCGACCAATTCGACGTCCCGTACGAACTCAGCATCGTCTCGGCCCACCGGACGCCCGAACGCATGTACTCGTACGCGCAGACGGCGCGCGCGCGCGGCCTCCAAGTGCTGATCGCCGGTGCCGGCGGCGCCGCCCACTTGCCCGGCATGGTCGCCGCGCTCACGCCCCTGCCCGTCGTTGGTGTACCCATCCAAACCAAGGCGCTCAGCGGCATGGACTCGCTCCTCTCGATCGTGCAAATGCCGCGCGGGATCCCTGTGGCGACGGTCGCCATCGGCAACGCCATGAACGCCGGCCTCCTGGCCGTCCGTATGCTCGGCGGCGACGGCAACCTCTCCAAGATGGAAACATTCCTCGCCGACCAAGAGCAGGAAGTGCAACACAAGATCGAAAAGATGAACGACGAGGGCTGGAGCTCGTACCTCGCCCACATGAAGCTGTAAACCAGCAAATTGGATTCGAACCGGATACCTTAACCGGAAATATTTGTTTTTGTGTCTGACCAAACAAGATTCGTGCAAAAAATATTTTAGGGATCAATTATGCGAGAAAATCGCCCACAGCTTTTCTATGCGATACTGCATTTCATTGGTTAAGAAGTGCATCGTTCCATCGAGTTCATTCGCTGATTGATATATACTCGTGTTTGATTGGTTGATACCTATCGCAGAATTGATCTTTCCGAGTAAAAACCTTTGCGAGGCCACTTCAACACAAAGTAATGGCATTGGCACCACTTGGACTTTGTGGTTCCCAGTACGAGTATATTCGAGTGCGCGCCTCGCTCGAGTGCAACCAAGGATGCCCGACCCATATGCCAGCTTGTGTTACGTGGAAAGCCTGCTCTTCCGTCGAATGTTATGCGACCCATTTCAGTGTTTCAGTGGGTGGTGATTTCATCATATGGTGCGCGGCGTGCAGAAGATGTCCTTTCGTGGTGCAACCAAGAAGGACATCATGAGGCTACAACATCGTGGTAGATGGGGGCATGGTGTCGAGTAACGTGGCGGTTGAGGGGGGCGCGGGGGGCGTGGCCGTGCACGCGGTGTCGTTTTCCTTGGGTTCGGTGAAAAGAGCAAGTTCGGGGCCATTCCGGATACGGGTCCGGATATGTGTTTCTTGAAGTTTTTGAAAGCTCACAAATCAAATTCTCTTCTCCCTGCCGGGTTGACGTCCCCAAGGGGCAGTGCACCGTACGATCATGGTCGGGAAATGGAGGGAAGAAGTGACGATGCAGGCGCGAAATGCTGTGATCACCGAGATGTACGCGCGTTGCTCCACGCGGACTTGCTCACCCCCTGCGCAGGTGCACTCAGTTGTTGCGACTGAACGGCGAAAGCGACAAGGAAAAGCTCCAGCAATCGGTCATGAAGTACGAACGCGCCGTGTGGGGCAAAGCAAACGACAAGGTATGTACGTGTGTGTCGATTGCACCCATTGCATGATACGTCTTGGACCGCCCCTCACAACAAGCCCGACAGGACACGTATTTGAAGACGTTGCGGAACAAACTGATGTCGTTCAAGCAACGACAAACCCCCAAAGACGCCACGCCCGTGTCACCCATCACACTTGCAAATGGGGCCCACGTCGTTGTACCCGAGAGTCCTCAAATCAAGATGCAACCGACGAATGACTCGACGACGACTCTGATCGACACGGAAATGGTGCCCTTTCCAGAGCCAAGCCTCCCGCAGGTTCGGGTTTGCTTGTAATATGTGTTTATGATATTGGCCAGGGGGAAGTCGATTCGACCGTCGCGAAATTGCACGAGCAGTACCAGCAGCGCCGCGTCGAGTTGATCAAGACGCAATACAGTGAAACCCAGCAATGCTGTCAGTCCCAACTGATGCAGCAGAACCAAATGACGAATACCCACATCCAGCAAAATGTCCCCATGGTTGGTACGATCGACTTATCTGAGGCTCATGCCGTGCAGGCTGCGCGACACATGAACATGACGATGCTGCAATTGCAACACGACATGGCCCGGAACAACCTCATGCAAGTGCACATGAACCAACAGAACAACTTGATCCAGCATCATTACCAGCAGCTCCACGCGCTGTCAAACCAAGAAATCAGTCTTTGAGTGTGTCTGTCGTCTTGTGAATGAATAGTTTTGTGCCATAGAAGCCGTATTCGGTGTGCCGTGCCGTCGCCCACCGCGTCTCTGCATGACGGCGGCATATTGAACGCATGCGTTGCCCCTGTCTCGTAGACGAAAGCATATGCATGCCCTTAGCATTGTAATTGCCACTTGTGCATCGTTTTTTACGAAGAAATACCCTCCATTGTGTTGTATGGGGTGGTTTTACATGTTAATACCATGGACATGAAACTACGAGCACAATTGTAAAGCCACGGTGGCATGAAGAAACAAGAGGATCGAATGGGAGAAGTTGACAGAGCAGCATTTCGTGTGCCGACCGGGTTTGGAGTTTTCAACACCCTTCCCCAGCATCAGTGCGGCAAGTATACTATGCGCGAAGAGTACTGTGCATCCTACGCCACGGTGCCTTGACGGCCCTTCGCATTGCCATCATAAACCCAAGGCTGCGCGCGTGGACAGCTCGCGTGTTTCCACTGTGCGCCCCTTGGACGAACGTGAAATGGACGCGCCCAGTGGTCAAATATAGAGAATGTAGGATATAAAAGAAAGAATTTATACACACTAAGGTTTGAATTTACATTATAATGTGAATTTGAATAATTGAATGAAATAATTGAAAATCTTCCTACTAAAACATAATTTGAACGACATATATTATTTCAATATTGCACCCAACAACATTGGTTTGGGAATCCAAGAACATCCGTATAGAGTTATCCGGATTCGCGAACACGGTAACTCCTTCCTTTCATGTTGCGGTGCTCATTTTTCATCTCTTCCTCGACCGAACACTGCGATGTCAGCGGCACCAGCGGCAACTGCGAATGCCGTGTGGCGGCAAGAGATCTCGGAAGAGATGCGCAAGACGATGATCACTGAAATGTGAGTGAGCAGCATGTGGGGAGATGAATGACACTTTACGCCCCTGTGCCCGTAGGTACCACGAACTCCTTCGCATTTCAGGGGAGAGCGACAAGCAAAAGGTGTGGCGGTCGGCAGCGAAGTTCGAGTTGATGCTTTGGACCCAATCGACAGATAAGGTAACAACATTCGTCCTGTTTTACTCGTGAATATGAACGACAAACCTCGCGGGCCGCTTGGGCAGTGTCGTTGAGCCTCAAACACTTCCGACCTGTCCCTTCCTGGACATGTCTCTCATTCCTCCACATAGACAACGTACTTGACAAAGCTTCAAAAGAAGATTGCGACACTCAAGAAGAAACAACAACCAAACGAAACAGCACCTGCCCAGCCGCAGGTCAACATGAATATGGCGGCTGCTGGCCAAGGGGCTTTCCAAACCCCCGTCATTCCCCCCTCGGCCGTGAACGCAAACAACGCTGCGGCACTTCAGTACACCCAGACACTTCTCTTGCAGCAGCAAGCGGAGTTGTTGAAAAAGCAGCAGGAGCAGCAGCGACTCGCGGCCATGAATAACATGGCTCGCCAACAAGCTCAAGCTCAACAAGCCGTTGCCGCCGCCCAAGCCGCCGCTGCCGCGCAAGCAGCCCAAGCCAATCAAGCTGCACAGGCTGCACAAGCGGCTCAAGCCGCCCAAGCAGCACAGGCGGCACAGGCTGCTCAGGCTGCGCAAGCAGCTCAAGCAGCTCAAGCGGCTGCCGCGGCGACAGGCTCGTCGGCGAATACTCCTGCCACCAACCCTCTCGCGGTAGGCTGTCTCTCTCGCAACGTGAGTAAAGTTCATGGCGTAGACCCAGCAGCCCCAGGTGCTCCTCCAACTCCAGCAACAGTACCAACAGCAAAAGCAAGCCATGACAAATGCCCAACATAATGAAATGCAACGGCTGCGTCAAACCCAACTGTTGCAACAAAACCAAATTTCCCAAGCTCACTTGCAAAACAACGCGCCACCGGAGACGCGTGTGGCGCAAATGACGCAACTCCAGCAGCAGCATTTGGTCGCGCGCAACAAGTTGACGCAAGAACACAAGGCCAAGCAAACACAGCTCATGCGGCAGCACCAGCAGGCTTTTTTGCAGCAAAAGGCATTGTTGGGGGCGCCGGGGGTGGGTGGCACCGCCGCGTCCACGTCAGCCGCGAACGCCGCCGCCGCGGTAGCAACCCAGAACCAAGTCACCCCGGCCCAAATTCAAGCCGCGCAGAAAGCCCAGCAACAGGCTCGGGCCCTCTCCCGTCAAAATTCGATGAATTCCACGCCATCGACGCCCGTCACGACGTCGGCGGCAGCGACCCCCACGGCGGCACCGACCACGGCCACGGATAATTTGAGTTATGGTGACAAACTCAAACAGCTCAAGACCAAATATTGGGACGATCTGGTTGTCGTGTGCCGTGAATTCACGCGGATGGCGTCGCAGAAACCCGCGGGCGACTCGCAGCAAGCACTGCAACAACAGGAGCGGATCAAGAACTTTCTCCAGAACCTCAAGCGCATCATGACGCTCTTGGCCCAAGACCCTGCAAAGATGACGAGCAACAACCGCGGGGACTTGGACCGCGTCGAACAGCACATTGAGCGGCAGGTGATGCCAATCCTCATGCGGCTCAAGACGGACAAGGCCAAACAAAAGGAAGAACCCGTGAAAAACGAAGCGCCGACCCAGCCCAACCCGACGGAAGTGCAGCGCCAAACGCTGGCCTTGCAACAAGCCCAAGCGGCCCAAGCATTGGAACTGCAGCGCCAAACGCAATTGGCCCAGGTACTGCTCGATAGGCCTAAATAGTGTATCCTGGCGCCCACATTTATTTCCACGCGTAGCAAAAAGCGGCGCAAGAAGCACTCTTGAAAGCCCAAAAGGCCGAGCAGATCAAGATTGAAAACGAAAAATTGGCGGCAGCACAAGCCGTGCTTCAAGCGAAAGCCGAGGCTGAGCGCAAGGTGAAGGAGGAAGCAGCGATCAAAAAGGAAAAGGAGACGCTGGCCATTGCAGAAGCCATGAAGCGGCAGCAGGCGTTCCAGCAGGCTCAACTCCAAGCTCAAATTGCCGCAGCGGCAGCGGCGCTCCCCGTGAAACTCACAGAGACGCAAAAGATGGCGCTGATTGAACAGTCGAATAAGTTCAAGCTCCAGCAGCAAGAGTTTTTGAACCAGCAGGCCCGCGCCAAGTCCCCTGCGAGTCAAGCCAAGCTGGCCCAGCAGGCTCAATTGTACGGCCAGCAGATCCAAAAGATCGCGCAGCAGCTCCTCCAAGCAAAGCTGGCCGAAGAGCAGGAGAAGAAGGACGAGTTTGTCTCGATTGTGCCGTTGAACGCGGGATTGAGTGCGTCAGAGAGTTTTTTGAACGCCGTGACCGCGTACGCCAAGGACAAACCTGATGTGCTCCAACAGGCAGCACCCAAGTTTTTGGAGCTGAGTCTGTCTGTCGGCACCAAACTCTCAACGACGTTTGTGTAGGTACGAGTAATAGAGTAGTAGGAAATGTTGTTTGTTAAACTTCGTTGATGTGTCGCGGGGAGGCAAGTTGGGCCATCTTGAATGCCTCTTCGCTTGGTTCGTCGTCTCCGGCATTGTTGGCGGCATAGCCAGCACCTCGACAACGGCGCCGGACGAAACAAAACGCGGCACCAGCCACCAAGAAAACCCCACCGAGAATGGAGACCACGAAGATCCATGTGGACGAGGACGACTCCGCGCGGTCCATGGAGCTGTTGGAGGAAGGAGAATTGTGACCGTCGAAGGGGGGCGTCGACGAAGGTGCAGGGGGCTGAAAAGGGGGCATATTGGTGGACAAACTCGACGAAGATGGCTCTGCCGTGATCTGTGTCGAGGAAGTGGATGTTGGGGTGGATGGAACGAGCGTTGTTGGCGTTGGGGTTGATGCGGGTTGAACTGGTGTTGGGGTCGACGTCGCCGCCGAAGCATTGATAATCGCTGGGACTTGGCAAAGGACTGGGCTGTTAAAGTTGGCGGTCGCGCAACAGGTTTGATTCAAAGCATTCCCGGTCGTATTGTCGGTGGCGACGAGATCAAAGACTTTGCCCCAGCAACAACCCTGCGTTTTCTTCTCGTAGCAATAAGTTCCGCCATTTACATCGACGCATGGTGGACTCAATGGACACGGGCCGGCCGCCGCGGTTGCGCAGACAAGAAGCAGGAAAAGGAGCTGCATTCGACACCCGAAAGATTTCAAAATGTATCTTTTCGCCGTCCTTCCGGATGACGAAGGGGTTGCCGGATAATTAAATGTCCTCTGTCAGGATTTCAAATCCAAATGAAGAATGCCTGCGTCTTGTTGGTGGATAAGAAGACTTCCAGGACTCGTTCTCAATGGGACTTGCATATCGCTGGCTGTGGACGTGTGGATCAAGGCACCAGGCGGCGATAGAGTCCAGGACAACCATCGTGTTGGCTCAAAGGTGATGCGAGTGCAGTGAACGTCGGACAAGTCGTCCAAGCAATCAAGTCCTTTAGTAGCTGCGTGCTGCTCGTGGGGGTTCCATGTCATGCCAACAACACAACATTGTCATACTTTGTCGCCATGTTGGCAAGTCCTAACACCACATGGACAGCACAAACACATTACACCATTTTTTCACTCGTGAGACTCGATGGGACTGCTCGTCGTCCCTTGCGACGCCAGAGCACGACGAGCAAGACAAGGCCAAGCCCCACGACACACCACGGCGGCACCAAGAACCAGTCGTCGACAGGACGTTGTCGGTGGCCTTGACCCAGCGCCACGATCGGCGCTGCCTCGGGCACCGTGTCGTCGCTTTCTTCGTCGTCGTATCCATACCTCGTGTCGAGGAACCGGAGGAGCGCGCCGACGTCGTTGTCGCACCGCGGACACAAAGCGACGCTCGGAAACGGCGGGTGCCGCGCGCGGCTGTTGGCGGCATTGTGCAGCGCGTGCGCCCACAAGCGCAGCGCCGTCGGCGTTTTGACCTGCAGGTGCTCGGGGTTGGCCGTCATAAAATGCGCTTGGCACGGCGCGCAGCTCAAAAAGTGTTCGACAAAGGCGCGGATCGCGCCGTAGACGGCAACGCACGTTGTTTCGTCGGCTGTCGCAGGCGTTGCCTGGACGAGGATGTGCACGAGCGTCCAAAAGCCACACGTGTAGCCCGAGCAGCTGTCAAACGTGCGGCCGTCGCCGGCAAAGAGGTGCGGCTGCCGCATCCACGCTTGCGGGGCGTCGACCGGCGTCGGGATCGGCTGCGCTTGCCACGGCGTGAGGATGGCGTCCCACGCGACCACGTCGAGCGACTTGACGTGTGCGACGTGGCGGTGGAGCACGTGGAGCGCGGCGCGGTTGTGCGCGCCGGGAAATTGCGTCGCGAGGAGATAGAGGTACGACTGGAACGCATGCAGCGCCGACGACGACAAGGTTGCGGACGTGGCAAAGAGTTCGTGCTTGAAGGTAAAGACGACGGCGGTCGCGGCGTCGTGGAGGCGCGCCGCGTGGGTTGTGTCTTCGGGCGACGCTGTGTACAGCGGACGCGGCGTGACTGTGATGACGGCGTCGTCAGCGGCGACCGCGGCGATGGCGGCAGGCGCTTTGGGCTGCGCCGCCGCGGCTTGCAGGTCCTCGACCTAGACGACGACGTCGATGAGGCGGACATGTCGAGGCCACCGTACGATGGAAAACACTCGCTGGGGACTCGTGTCGCCGCGGCGCCGGCGATTCTCGCCCGGCGCGTCAAAGTTGTAAAAGACCAGGTGCGGGTACCCGTTGATTTCGAGCTTCCGGCAGAGGAGGTGGTCCAAGCAGCTCATGGCGCCGACGCGGATGCCTTCCTTCTTGTAGTGCAACGCGATGGCTTCATAAGACGGTGCAAAGCTCTTGCAATGCCAGCATCTAGAACGACATGATGAGAACGGCCGAGAGATGACGCGACGGACTCGGGGCTGTAGAAGTTGACGATGAACGGCGTCGTCTTGGACGCAAGCACCTCGGTGTCAAAGTTGTCATCCGTGAGGTAGACGACGTCAGCATGGTCCGGGGCAAAGAGCGGCGACGTATTGTCGCCAAACTCGGCCACCGCGACCACCGCCATCACGACAAGCGTGAGGACGAAGCGCATTGCTTGACGACGCGGCATTTTGAATTCTGGCGGGTGTGGTAATCCAAAGCACCACTTGATTTCACTATGGTATACTGGGCTATAGTTGAACGTGGTGCATAAAACCCCTCGATGTTACACCCCTCACCTCGGTTCTATACCTCGCGTCGGAAGCCATTAATTTACTTTTGGATCCAATATAAACCACTTGTTTGGCCGCGACGCTAAATAGATTTCAATAAAATTCGCAGCTGCAAACCCAAAATAATATCTCAAGAAACAAATCAAAAACGCCAAATCAATGGTGTAGTTTATCGTGTATCGACGCTGTTTTATGTCAAACCCACATCATATCTCGTCGTCAGTCGCGCCGCCATAAAACGAAGAGTCCGTCTACCTTGACCGCACGAGTAGGTCAAGACGTATGCCAAGTAGTCTGAAGTAGTTCCAACTTGTTTTGTCAGCGTGCCACGTAGGTCCTTCGGAACCGTTGTCTGTCGTCAGATTGTGGGTTGGCCGTGTCCCAACGAAATACGCTGGCCACTCCTCACGCGACACGGCCATCTTTTCACTCGGTGCGTGTCCGCTTCCTGCGCTTGTGGCTCGACGATGATGATGCCGTCTTGGCCCACGCGGCGGTCGCGACGGTCACAGGCACAGTCCCATCGGCCCACCCGACGTTCCGTCCTCGCACACCCCGCGGCACGTCGGTCGCTTGCCACGCCTCAAACACTTGGGCAAAGAAGGCGTCGAAGCGGTCGTCGGACAAGAGTTCCAGCACGCTCTCACGTGGGACGAGGTCCATTTCACGCGCGCGGTGGCCGAGATGGCGCATGTGTTGGCTCGTCTCGTGCGGCCAGCCATGGGTCGTGGCCGCGTCGACGCGGACCGCGCTGAACGACCGGATGCGTCGCCGCGCCACCACCACCGCCACATGGTCTCAACTGACGTCGTGGGCGAAAACTTCCACTCGAGTGGGAGGAGGTGGTTGGCGATCGCGACGACGTCAAACCAGCGCTTCTCGCGCGCGGTCGCCATGACGTGGCAGAGTTTATAGACATGGCATGACACGGCGCCGCCGTGAGTTTTTGGCCAAGGCGACGCAGCGGCGGGACGAGCTGGTGGCCCAGCGGCTGGCGGTAGAGAAGCACGTCAAACGCGAGTTCAAACACGTCGAGCGGCGCCGGCGTCGACGGGAGCGCCGAGAGGCCGTCCATCGACGTCGCGCGGCCATCAATCCATGCCAAGTCAAACAGCGTCTGCATCACGTGCGCCGTCGCGTCAAACGCTTTTGGCGGCACAATCTTTAGAAATCGCGACTTGAGACGAGCCGGAGCGAGCCGACGCCGTGGCGCCGGTCGCCGCGAAACCAACGGAGCCACATTTTCCGGCAGCACAGATTTGGCTACCGCCAGTGGCGCTGGGGGAGCTGATGGTGCGTCGACCCTCCGACCATCGAAACGTCGCGTCACGTGACGTGACGTCGTCATTGACTTTGTCAGAGACGGCGTCGATTCAACGTCCGACGATGGGGGCGCCACGGCGTCGTCGTCGTCGTCATCGCAAGACCAGCCACCGCCGCCCTGTCGTCATCACTCGACTCGTCGGACGTGGTGGACGCAGGACATGTCAAATCGACCGTCGACGACGACGCCCGCCGACGCTTTGCTTGGTTGGTCTGTCTCTGAGTCGATTGACGCCGCGAGGTGTCGTCCTGCATATGGCTGCGCCGCGTGTGTGCTGTGGGAGGCGGCGGGGCGACGTATTCAACTTCGTCGTCCGACAACGCAGCCAAGTCGACGGGCTGGGCATCCGTCGACGGCTGCCGCCGCAATCGCGGTTGTCGTCGTCTGCCCCTTGCCGCCAGCCATCCTCGTCAAAGTCTCGCGGAGAAGTCGATGCTTCGACGTCACTCGTGGCCATGTCCACCGTCTCATCCAACTGACTTTGGAGCGCTTCCGCGAGCGTCTGGTCCATTTCTTCCTGCGCGGCCTTTTGGGTCGTCGCCCATGCCGCTTTGGCCGCCGTGAGCGGCTCGTTCTCGGCTAGGATTCGAGCCATGTCGCGGCGTCGTGCGGCGTGCCATGCGTCCTTGTCCTTGCACAGCGCCTTCTTCTTCACGCTCCAGTGCATTCGCTTGGTCGATCAACGCGGCTTGGAGTTGCGTCCGCTCTGCCCCCCACGCGATTCGTGCCGCTTCGAGGTCTTGGTCTTGGTGCTGCATCGCTGCGATGCAGACTTGCTTGGTGTCGACCCACGCTGCCTTTTCCCGTTCCCATGCCAGCTGTCGACGCTCCTATTCCACTCTCTGGGCGTCGAGCGCCGCCGTCGCGACTTGGAAGTTTGCTGCGTCGCGACGCGCCGTGTCCTTGTCCCTCGCCAACCCTCTTCCTGCCGCTTGCACGCAGCCAAGTCGGCCCGCCGCGCCGTCTTCCAGTCGTCCTTGGCAGCTTGCAGCGCCCGTTCGCACTCGTCGAGTTGCTTGGCCTGTGCCTCTAGCAAGGTTGCGACGTCGCGTCGCCACGCTCGCTCCCGTGCGTCGAGTCGCATCGCCCGTTCGTCTAGCGTGTTCGCCTTGGCTTCAAGCTCGGCCGCCTGCCATGTGTCCTCCCGCTTGATGGCGGTCGCATGATCGGCCCGCCGCGCGGCTGTCCAGGCCGCCTTGTCTGCTTGCCACGCCCGTTGCCGCGCGTTCATCTCGGCGACCATCTGCGCCAGCGCCCCTCTTGTCGCCGCGCGCTCCTGTTCGCCTTGGGCCCACGCCGCTTGGGCCACCGCCAGCGCCTCTTGCTGCTGCTGTATTTCCGCCGTGCCTCCATCCACTCGTGTCGCTCGTGGCGCCACGCGCGCTCCCGCGCTTCGAGCCGCGCAGTGGTGGCGTCGAGCGCCGCACGTGGGTGCACTTCAGTGCACGCGCCGCAGCCCACGCGCGGTCCACCTCAGCGTGCCCAGCCGCCACCACGGACTTCTGGAACGCCACCGTCGTGTGTTCTTGGGCGTAGGCCGCGCGCTCGGCCCGCAGCGCCGCATCCCGCACCTCAAGTTCTTGCACTTGGGCCTCCAGCTTCGTTTGCACGCGCGCCAGGCGCTCTTCGTTGGCGACCAACGTGCGCACCGTTGTGTCGTGGTTCTCGCGCGCTTCCTTGGCCCACGCCGAGAGCTTTCGCTGCTTTAGCTTAAGCGCGGCAAGTTCTGCGTCCCGCGTGGATGTCCATGCCGCGCGTTCTTGGTGGAACGCTGCGCGCTCCGCTTCCACCCGCTGGATGCGTTGACGGAGCGATGCCTTCATGGCATGGACGTCCGGCGGCGGCGTCGCGCCACCATCGTCGCGTCGCGGAGTAGATGGATGTCCACTGTCGTCCTGGATGGCGTCGACTTGCTTGCATCCTTCCTGCTCGTCTGCTTTCCGCACCGCTCCCCACTGCGCTTGCTCGGTGGCAAACAAAAACTTTTGCTTCTCAAGACGCGTCTGTCTTCGTCGAGAGCCGCTTTCTTGGCTTTGACGTCGTCCGTCGAGGCCGCGCGGTGCCGTTGGATCTCTTCCTTTGCCGCCGCCGACGTACTCGCGATCTTGAGCTTGGAGTTGGCGACATACGCTTCCCACGTCGCTTTCTCTGCCGCGAGCGCGCCTTCCTGGGCTTTGACGGCGTCCTCGCGGGCCGCCAACGCCATTGTGTCGTGACTTGGCGTCGTGTTCTCGGTGATCTGCGTCAACTGCAAGTACAGCACATGCATCTTCTGCTTGTCCGACGGCATGTCCCGCCTGCATCGGATGCACTTGACCAAGAGCGGCAGGTTCGATGCCCCGCATCCGCCGCACCGCTGGTCATCGCATGTGTGTGGACGAACTTTTGTCCTGGCAACACGATAAAACCGTATCTTTTTTCGGACATTTTTTCATTTCTCGGTATTCAAAGCCTCAAAAGAGTGCCTTTCTATGGCAAAATCAAGCAAAATGTGTTCCGAATTGTCGAAATTTCGATGAAAACATATTTTTCTCAAGGTTTTCTCTCCTATCAGAACACTCATTTTGGGAACACACTGGAATGCGATCTGCGAAATGCGCGCGCGGATCTGCATTGATGTGGCGCCATTCGAAAGCCTCCGTGATTGCCCTCACCTCGACAGATATTCTGCGTCTCGTGTGTGCGCATCAACGTGGGTTGCATGAAGACATCGTTCCCTTCCTACGGCTTGTCTCCCTCTCGTACGTGAGTTCGCAACATCGGCCGGCGATCGACGCAGTGCTCTCTTCGTGGTTGAACTGCGACCCCCAAACGGTCGACCGTCTCCCCCTCGCCGTAGACTCCCTTCCACGAGCCGCGACAGCCATCGCCGAGTACGCAGCGTTCCACGGCCGACTAGACGTCCTCGACCGATTGTCCGGCGTCATCTCGGCGCACATGGTCCTCTGCGACCTCGCCGCCAGCCAAGGCCACTTGCATGTCCTCCACTTCCTTCATGCACATTCAGGTTTCCTCGACGGGCGGTGGCATCGCATCAAGGACAGCACGCTCGAAGCGGCCGCCGCCGGCGGACACATCGACACATTGGACTATCTCATGGACACGTACCTCGCGCCGCCGGGCATCGGCGGCATGGAAGGTGCGGGGCGCAGATTAATGGAGATGCGGTGCTTGACGATAGCGATTGGCGGCAAGCACGAAGCGTTGGTGCGGTGGCTCGCCGCGCGCATGCAGGCCACGGGCAACGTCGACCCGCTCGTGGGCCTCCTCGACTTGATGCCGCATTGCATTGCCGACATGGCGTCACTGCCGTCCCAATTGCTACCATTTGGATGTCTCGGCACAATCCGCCGCATCTTTGCCATGTTGCGCCACGGCGACGACCGGCGCAGCGCCAAGCTGCGCTGTCTTGAGGCAGCCACCGACAAATACTGCGTCGACATCATGCGATGGGTTGTGGGGCAAATGGACCGCGTCGACGTTCGTCGTGTCCTCTGTGACCACCCGCGCGGATTTCTCGCCTTGTGCAAGGCCTCGCAGCTGCAGGACGACGCGACCATTGCCTTCCTACAAGCGCAAGGCGTTGGTTCGTTTGCTTGCTGACAAGAGGACGATGATGTTTGCGATCACCAAGGACGAGCCGTACGACGTGGGCAAAGCGTGCTCTGAGTGTCAACCTTCGTAAATTCTGTCGACCGTCAAACCAGGTGTACCACGTGTACGAGTGCCGACGACCTTAGAATCTCAAAGCGCGATGCTCAAGAGTCGGTCCGTGGATGGCTTTTCGTCGACTTGTTGAAGCTTGCATAATTCGGCGTGGTCCACAAAAGTAGTTGCTGTGTATCGAGGTGAATACGCCTAAATCGAACAAGCGCACACGATACACAACTTGTAGCTGCCGACAACATTTATACACCACAACTCTGCGCACCAGCATACATGCAGGACGCAGATGCAAACACATATCACATTATGAAAATGTCATGGATCTGACCACGCGTTGTCTCTTTGGTCGCGCTCATTGCTGTCATCCTTCCTGTATGTACTAGAATGTTATAGTACCCCTATGTTTTCCTCAAATGATGTGGGTCTAGGGTCACACTTGTGGCTCGTGCTCTTGCAGCTACGTGGTGAGGGGCGTTGCGCGTTTTGGACCAAAATTCGCAGGATTTTTTACACAACTCGAGTGATGACACGCATTCGATTTCAACCAAGTAGATGGTGCGAGTACTTGGGTGAATGGACGCCACACTCGCGTACGTCGCTGGGAGGGAGTTGGGCAAGTTGGGCAACTACAACCACACAGCTGCATCCCAGAGTTGGTGCCAAACCAACGATGCTGGAAGAACCAGAAACTCGAAAGCGACGAAACGGTGTTGAACTCGTCAACCCTGGGTCGCCTTTGCACATGTAGTCAAGACATTGAGGCCTTGACTGCTGGATGCCAATGTCGTTCTGTTGCATACGTGTGTCTTTCCCTCCATTCCAATTATAAATGGATCACAATCATTGGGCACACGAGAATATATACAATCTCTACAAGGTTTACGCCAACGACTTGTACCCGCCGCGGCGATGGTTCTGCACGAGGGCGTGGGTTCCAATCGCAAGGAGCGCACCGAGGACCATGTAGCCAATGATCTCGACAAAGTTGGTCTTGGTCGCCTTGTCGTCGATCGTTGGCTGCAAGGCGCGGGCAGGCAGCGTCGGGTCCACGTACGACGCACCGGGCCAGCCGTTGAATTCCGAGACTGAGAGCCACGCGGCGCTGTAGCCAGGCACTTTCATTTGGCCAGCGCCTTCGCCCGTCGTGACGTATCCGCACGAGTACTTGCCGACGAGCGACCACGCAAGGCGCCACCACGACGCGACAACGTCCGAGACAAACGCATTGGCCGACGTTTGCACTTGGGTCGCGTTGAGTTTCTCGACAATCCACGAGGCATGGAGCGCAATGGCGCGGCCTTGCGTGTCGGCCATGACGCCGCGGACTTCGGCGTTGATGACATTCCATCGGATCATGCTCCACTGGTTGACAAAGTTGAACGCCCACCACGACGACTCCGTGTTGAAGACCGACTGGTTTCCCGTCGTATACGAGGTGGGCACGGCCGTCTGCGCGCATGAAAAGGGCAAAAAGACCGACCCGTGGGGACTGTCCTGGGCAAACCACGCCGTGCCGGCCAAGTGGTCCCCGAGCGCCTTGGCCGGGGCCTGAATTTGCAATACGAACGCAAACATCGTTCGAAACATCGCAATGGGACGCTCCCAGCCACCCGTCACATTAAACATTGGGCCGTCGTACCTACAAACTTTGCAATCAATCTCTACTATGCAATCTCGACAATACCGAATTGGCGACCCAAACGGTCCCGCGCCGAGACCCTTGGTCATGTCGTACGGTGTGCCTTCGTAATGGTCGCCCATGAGCTCAACAACCTTGGAGAGCGACACGGGCGCGTCCACGGGGACACTGAACGGGTACGTCGTAAAGTTCACCTGGAAGCCGAGGCGAGCATCGAGTTGCAGCGACGGTGCAAACGTGTCGTAAATGCGCCAGACGCGGCGGCCGGCATACAGCGGCAGGATCTTCCCCGGCACGACCGAGAGATCGTCCCATGCATACGCCTTCGCAAAGTCAAACGGCGTGCCTAGACATTGCATGAGCATGCGAGTCTCCACATTGCGTGTCAACCTGGGGTGTACCAGCCCATTGACTCGGCAAAGGACACGACGTTCGACGACGCCAAAAAGTTGTCCGTGTCGGTGAGATTCATTTCACGGATCGTAAACGCGTTGGCAATGGCTGTGACGTGGCCGTCGGGGACACGCTGCGCGGCCCAGACGGCGCTGGCGTTCTGCGCGCCCGTCATCACATGAAAGACCCACATCTCCCCGTGCTTGTCCGAGATCGCAAGAGCTTCGCTCGAGTCCATGTATGCGGGTTTCTATGTCGTCCGCGTGTGGGAGGGGGAGATTGTGGAGGCAACGTACGTTCGGATCGCCACTGTCCTCGCTGAAAAACCCATATTCGACCGCCAAATCCCCCATCGTCTTGACGGCGCAACGGGCACTGTCGCAACGCTCCAACGCGACTTTGGTCAGCTCGGCAATGCCAAAAAGGTTGAACCCGTACGGGACATCCTTGGCCCACCCAACCTACAATTTGTGAGATATCTAGCTTAAATGTAGTATCGTATACCGTCTTGGCCGTGCACGTCGACTCGGCAATACTCAACTGCACTTCGTTCATCATGCCGTAGTCGAGGTCAAAATACGCATACGTGTGCGGGACTTGGGGGATGTACCCAAGCGGTTCCATGAGAGTTTGGTTCCCCACCGGTTCGTACAATGGACCACGTTCCTTGGACGTGAGGCGAGGGTACCCGCCGTTGAAGTTGTACACGGCGCGCTTCGAGCCAGGCGCGTGGTCGGCGGCGGGGACACGGACCAAGCGAGTGTCGGCCGTGCCGCCTCCTGCATCGTCCGAGTGGGCAAGCAAGGAAGATCCATCGAGCGTGGCTTTGTGCGTCACGCCGATCACGGTGCATGCTTTGGCGGTTGACAGACACAGTGCAACAAGTCCCGCAGCGCGCATCTTGACGTCGTTGGAATCTGGAAATTCGAAAAGTGAGTTGACCGGGACAAAATGCGACAGGAAAAACCTCCAATATTGAATATATTGTGAAAATGCATGTAAGAATAGCAGGTGTTACCACCAACAGAGTGATCAAGTCCAAGTATGACGCCACAACTTCTCGTGTTGAATGGAATCAAAGAGAACTGGCCTCCAGCGCATTGAAATTCCAAAAGACAAGCAAAACCGTCGCGTGGAGGCTGCGACTTTCTCTTGCGAGTGCGACCGTGATGTCGGGTATCGAAACCTTTTACCCTTTGTATTTGAATACCTTCGAAATTCAATTCCAGTTGAAGTCGTGGCACATTGACACACCTTCAAGAAGAGAGTCGGCACCTTTTCATCCCCAGAATCACCCATCGAACGCCATGGATGTGCGCCATGTTCAACAGGGGAAGTAGGGATGATGGTTACGAAGTGGCATTCCTCGATGACGTGGAGGTAGACTAGCTGGCTATGGGTACATCTACTGGTGCGGTGTGTGGTCGGGCGACAGATCTTTGGACGGCGCGCGCTTGAACGCAACCGACGTCATGACCTACACGACATCGTCGACTCATCAACCCCCTCCCCCTCGAGCAGTCCTACCGCAATGCTCGCGGCTTTGAACCGGCGGTGCGCGTTGAACTGCCGCAATTTGTTGAGCGCCGTCTCGAGCTGGACCGAGCCGACTTCGCGGCCCGTGATCCATTTGTGGTCGAGCAGCATCGTCGCGGTCGGTCTAGTTGAACACATGAGCGAGGACGACGTCGATGTTGATGACGCACCGATGCGCTGCGTCCAACGTGAGCATGGCGCGAATGAACGCCTTGGCATCTTCGGTAATGTCATCCCAATACGGGCTGTGGAAGGAGAATTCGCCCTTCTTGACTTGTTGGAAGAGCAGACTGCGGTTCTCGTGGTGGAACGGCGGGGACCCGCAGAGCAAAATGTACGTGATGACGCCGATGCTCCAAATGTCCACGGCGGTCCCATACGCTTTGCCGCGAAGGACTTCGGGGGCGACGTATCTGAAGTCGATTCAGAATCGTCATATCTCTTTCGTCTTACCCTGGCGTTCCGCATTGCGTGATGAGTCCATCTTGGTTGACATCGATGCGCTTGGCAAACCCAAAGTCGGCGAGCTTGAAGTCGGCGTCGTCGTCGCGACTCACGAGCAGGATGTTCTCGGGCTGCATGCATGAGGAAAGACATTGCATGTGTCTACCTTGAGATCGCGGTGCACAATGTGGGACGCGTGAAAGTACGCCGTGACTTGGAGGAGACTCTTGACGACGTCGCGCGCCTCGCGTTCCGTGTAGCACGTCTTGTCGACGATCCGGTCAAAGAGTTCGCCGCCTTCGACAAATTCCGTGATCAAGATGAACTGGTCCGGTTCCGAGTACACTTCAAAGAGCTGGATGATGTTGGGGTGGTGCATCTAATCGAGAGAGATGATGAGGACGCGACGACGAGAAGCTTGCAAACCTCCTTCAGCACCGACACCTCCGTGATGAACGCTTGCACATCCACGACGCTCAGGTTGGCCTTGCGGATGCATTTCGCTGCGACTTTCTTCTTGGTCTGCTTGTGCACAGCCATGCGAACGACAGAGAAGGACCCGCGACCGATCGCGCGGCCCATGTCGTATTGGTCCTTCGACAAACACGTCTCGAAGATGTTGCATCCCGCGATGAGTGCGGCAATCGTTTCTTCCTTGGACTCGCGGTGGGGTGGCGTCGATGGTTGCAGTGACGCGGGGGCGGCGGGTGCGGGCGTCGCCATCGTCGCGCAGTTTCAAGTCAATGGGTCAAACGATTGCTGGGATAGGTTTTATTAAACTATTCTTCATTCACCTCAACTTACCCATTAAAATTGGCAGCGACAGACGATGTAAATTAACAGTTCAATCGTTCAATTAAAACGCGTTAAAACCCAATCAATCATTTTGGAGCCAATCAGGGCTTGGTTATCTTTTCATCAACCCACAGCCGTCACACTCGTGCCAGCCACGCTGCAGCCTTCCGGGTACTTAAACATGCCGAAGTTTCTTGGGCAGGTAGCGGCGACGATGGCAGCAACGTCCTTCACTTTAATGCTACATGGAAATGGGAGGTAGACGTCATGATGCAGTAGACGTGACCTCCTTCAATAGCATCGTTTGAGGATGCGTCCACACGACCTGCAACACAGTGTAGACATATTGGCAGACGACGGGCGGATAGAATGCTTGATCATGGCGATCGTTTGTTCGTCATGTGTGTACACTGCCCAAGCTCCTCTGGGCGTGTATGCACGTGCCAGCGGACTCTCGCCGATTGACGCAGGTTTCAGTCGCACGCGAATGTCCATCTCTGAATGTTGGTAAAATACATACATTCGGTACCAAGCGTTGAATAAAATGAAACACCATGATTGCACATACATAGTTTCCGTATCGTCGCCAAATTTAAATAAATATTCGCTGGGAAGTTGATTCTCGAGTGCGAAACTCCATTTCGGTCGGCCAGAATCGAAAACACATCCGCGAGCGATGGACAACAAATTCATCCCGCAGGTAGGGTGCGCCGCCGGCGAGAGATGTCCGTCCATCGCCGCATTGATGAGATGTCCTTGATGCTCTAGGCCATCCAGCTGGTCACGCAGGCGATCCAAGAAGACACAAACAAGAATTATGAAGCAGCGTTCAAGCTATACAAGCAATCGCTCGAGCACTTTATGATCGGTGTCAAATACGAAAAGAACCCGACGTCCAAGGAAATCATCATGAAGCGTGTGGAGGGGTACATGACGCGTGCGGAACAGCTTCGCGAACTTCTCGAGGGGGCGTCGAAACCCAAAGTCGTCGCGGCCGGCGGCACAGCAGAGAAGTACGACGATTTCGTGGGCCGGCGTCGACCCACGACGATATGTGTGTAGGGAAAAAGACGACGAAGAGACTGATGGCGACGCCGAGAAGAACAAATTGCGCGGCGCGCTTGCATGTACGTCGCCACCCCAGAAGGAACAATTCTTCTCGATCATTTCATCGCTCATGCAGCGGCGGTCGTGTCGGAGAAACCGAATGTCAAGTGGGACGACGTCGCGGGTTTGGAAGCGGCCAAGGAAGCGTTGAAGGAAGCTGTCATCTTGCCTGCGCGCTTCCCACAACTCTTTACGGGCAAGCGACGTCCATGGAAGGGCATTCTTCTCTATGGGGTACGGCGTCTCTTCTCGGCCTGCTTACCACGTCATCCTCGTAGCCCCCTGGGACGGGCAAGTCGTATCTAGCAAAGGCAGTCGCGACGGAAGCGGACTCGACGTTCTTTTCCGTCTCGTCGTCGGATCTCGTGTCCAAGTGGCAGGGCGAAAGCGAACGGTCGGGCATTTTCGCGCCCTTTTTTGTTGATGTCGTCTAGATTGGTCAAAAATTTGTTTGAAATGGCGCGCGAAAAGAAACCGAGCATCATTTTTATCGACGAAATCGATTCGCTCTGCTCGAACCGTAGCGAAGGCGAGAGCGACTCGACGCGCCGCATCAAGACGGAGTTCCTCGTCCAGATGCAAGGCGTGGGGCACTCGCACGACGGCATCTTGGTGCTCGGCGCCACAAACGTGCCGTGGGAATTGGATCCCGCCATGCGTCGCCGGTCCGATACATTCTCGTGGTGTTTCATCTCTCATGTCCGACCTAGCTTTGAGAAGCGCATTTACATCCCGCTCCCCGAAGTCGACGCGCGCAAAGTCATGCTCAAGATCCACTTGGGGGACACGCCGCACAGTTTGAGCGACGGTGACTTTACGACACTCGCGACCAAGGCCGAAGGCTGCTCGGGCTCGGATATTTCCGTCCTCGTGCGGGAAGCTCTCATGGAGCCCCTCCGGCAGTGCCAGCAGGCGCAATTCTTTTGCCGGGTACGTCGAGAAGCGTGCAACTCGCGATGATGATGGCTCTCGTAGTGCGACGACAAGGCCAACCCGAGTCGAAACGGTGTGTTCTTGACGCCGTGCGCGGAAGATCCGCCATGCCCCCACTGCCACATGAAGTTGTCGTCGGTAGGATTTGTTGGGAGGTGGACATTTGATTTGATCACTGTATAGTGCCCTTCGGCGTGCAAGGATTGCAAGGCCCCGTGCCAACGATGCGGCTCGTACCGCATGCGGCTCTACGATCTCCCCGACCGCGGCTTCAAGGACGACCAACTCAAACCCCCCATGGTGTCCATGGTAAGACCGCGCTCTCATTGCTGCACGTACTGACGGTGGCTTGCGGCGCAGGGCAACTTCAACAAGGTCTTGGAACACTCGATTTCGAGTGTCGCGCCCGAGGAACTCAACCAGTTTGTTAAATGGACGCAGGAGTTTGGCCAGGAAGGTTAAGAGTGATCATGTATCCCATCCTGTGATGCGTGCTGTTGGGAAAGGATGGACGACCGCGGATTCGGCGCGGCATGGTGTCTGGGAGACATGAAAATGGAAGAGAAGGAGGGGTTGATTCAAAAAGTATCTAGCGTCCGTTTCAATGAAACGAACCAATGAAAACACTTTCTCCCGTTGAAAGAGACGTTTCATATATAAAAAACGCGGCCTGGGATATCTTATTCGTGTCATCGCCACCGCGACCCCAGTCGCCATGAGAGGCCGGTACATCGGTGCGGTCCTTGCGAGCTTGCTCGTCTGCGGCCTCGTCATCATGTACATTGTCGACTTCATCGCATCCGCCATACCCCATCCTCCGTCTCCCACCACACCGCCAGCTCCTCCAACCATGGCGTTGAACGTTGTGCAGGTGCGTCATGCCGCCGTGCATGTCCTCACGCTTTCTCTGCAGTACAACGTGTTTGGTCGACCGACAACCGTCTCGCAGGATGGACAGCACGAGCGCCTGCAGCGCATTCCAGATGCGATTGCCGCAATGTGTCCGACGACGTCGTGCGGCGGCGTGGATGTCGTCACGTTTGCCGAGGCCGACATCGACGCAGACCGGCGAGACATGCTCTCGGCATTTCACAAGCTCGGATTTCCCTACCACACCAACGTGATCGCCGACACGGACCCGTTCACGAGGTACGTTTCATCTTCGAATCCAGTCCAACGATGAGTGCAGCTTGATCAATGGCGGGGTCTTGATCGTATCCAAGTGGCCCATTTTGCGTGAAGCCCAACACATCTACCGCGGCGCATGTCATTACTCGGATTGTTTGGCGGCGAAAGGGGTCAAGTACGCGCGTCTCAACAAGACCGTCGGAAACCTCTCGAAAGCATTCAATGTCTTTGCCACGCACATGCAGGTTGTCTCTCTACTTGGCATCGTGTCTCAATCTTCCATGCTAGGCGTGGTCGACCAAGGAAGGTTGCGCGGACCGGATCAAACAAGCCCAACAGGTATGTCGTTGGCTCAGTCACAACAACGTTGGCTATTGCCACGTAGTTTCACACGTTTGCCGAGGCGTTGGCCATCCCCCATTCCGAAGTACTATCAATTGCCGTTGGCTTCACTCAGCCCTCGCTTCGTAGCCACTTGTTTTCGCCGGTGACTTCAACGTCGACAACCATTCGTTTGTGGGCGAAGTTGACCATTTAATCGAGCTGCTCCACGCGACGTCCCCTCGTCGCGTCGGCGATCAACTCTTTACGAGCGAGTCGGCCTCAACGCACCCTCTTTTGTCCATCCTGACCCGTTGTTGACCACTAGTCCACGCACAAATGTCCTCGTCGGGCGCGACGGCGCCGCGCACTCCAACCAATGCAACCAAGAATACATTGAAAGCTGGGGCCCCCTTCAAGTGGTACAACCAGTCCTCTTCCGAGCATGCATCACCTTGATGCACTAGGACCACCAACTCTACACGCCATCGTTGCTCACGCGTGTGCCTTGCCACCACAACGCCTCCTCCTCTGCGTCGGTGAGCAAAAACACGAGCCACTCAAGTGTCTTTGTCGACGCGGCGGCGTCATCGCTCTGTTTTTGTCCCTGTTGTCCCCTCGAATGGCTCGACTATATCCTCTACGCCCAATGTATTCATCAATTCCATCGTTGTCGGGATTGATATCATCATGATGGCGTTGACCTAGTGCCGTACCAACAACCCATAGGCACGCCGACCCTGGAAGCCATTGCCGCGCATGCGACCGGTCCCGCCGCCTTCACCGCTCCGTGGTCGAGCCCGCAATCGAACGCGCGCATGCGGCTCCTCGACTACTCGGACCACTACCCCGTCCTCGGCAAGTTTACCTTTGCCGTGAACACGTCCGAGAGGGTGCGCCACCTCGATGGCTGCTCCACGGATTCGGATTGCCGCTTCAACAGCTTTCGATGCTACTGCGAAGGCCCGGGGTGCTTTTACCAAGGCAGCCACACCGACGGCACACACTTGCCGTCCACGCACCCCGTCAACAAAAACTGCCTTCTCCTCAAGACGCGCGTCGAGTGTTCGTGTGGACCGACCTAAAGCGCTGTAGATCCATCGTTATGTCGTTCGCGTTCGCTTCGAAGACGGCCGGCGGTCGGCATCGGCGGCGTCGTCGTCGCTCGACATGCTATCCTCGTCGCTACCGCTGCTACTGCTGCTGCTATGCTTCTTGCGCTTCTTGGCCTTTTTGGATTTCTTGGCTTTCTTTTTGCTCGACTTGTCCTTCTTGGATTTCTTCTCCTTGCGAGGCTTGTCCGAGTCCGAGTCGCTGCAAATTGCCGCCAGCGCCTGCGGGTTCAGTCCACTCCCACTATGCAGCTCTCTCGTCTTGGACGAAGATGATTTCTTTGACTTTTTTCGCTTCTTGTCGCGGGCTTTCTCGAGCGACTCGCGGTACCGCTCGTTCTTGTCCATCAAGTCCTCCTCGGCCTTCTGGCGCTTGAGCTTCTCCAGCTGCTTGCCCACGAGGTCATCGTACATCTTCTTGAGAATGTCTTCCTTCGCTGACGTTGCATTCTCCAAACGCCCGTGGTCCTGGCGCTTGTGCCGCTTGCATGTTCCCGTGAAACAGTGCGGGCACGTTGACATTATGCGATCGGGCTGTGTGGGCGCGAGAAATCGAGTCTTTGGGCGATGATGAAACCAGCCAATGAGAGGACGTTTCTCCTAATAGTAACCACCAATCAAAGACCGTTCGTTTGAAATACAGCGACTGGATTAGCTACATTTCGGCAAAATAAAGTGATCCCATTGGATAAAATAATTAAATAGAGGCGCAAGAGCCAATCAAAACACACTGCCCATCGCTTCCGGCGCACCTGCTCCGCACAACTTGGCGCCGCACGACCTTCCTTCTTCATGATCAAGTCGTCCACCCGTCATCGTCTTCGTCATCGCTCTCCGCGTAGCAACTCATGGCGCGTCGGCCTGGGAACGTTTGCACAAAGCTGCTGCAATCGTCGACGACGTCGGCAGAGACCGCGCGAATGCGGACGACGACGGGATCATCGTCGGGGAGGAAGCGGCCGCAGATGAGGTGGTCGGCACTGCGGGACGAGTTGCGCTGTTGGGCGGCGCCGCCGCGGGGACTACTCGAGGACGCCGTGCTGCTGCTGGAAGAGGGGGTAGCCGAGGTGAGCGCGGCAGTGCTGAGGGCGCAGTGCGTGCAGATCCGCCGCGCGGCCGTCGCCGTCGCAGGTTTCTCCATCGACTTGGACGGTGGGGGAAGGAGGACATGTACGTCCCACATCTTGCTGCAGTGGCGGCACACGACTTCGCCGCATTTGAGGCAGTGGGTCTTGAGCAAGAAGAGACAAAACGACTTGTGGCAGACGTAGCAGTTGGTGCGCAAGTCCTTCGGCACAAGCTGGTGGTCGGCGAGGAAGGTGCCGCCGAGACGTGCGGCGCGAAGGAAGAGATCGATGTTGACGATGTCGCGGCACCGGGAGCGCATGCCGAGTTTGGTCAGCCAGAGCGGCGCTTGGAGATGGAGGTCGAATTGGTAGAGCTGCGTGACATGGAGGACGCCAGGGCGGTCGGTTTCGAGCGCGACGAGGCCGCTGCGATACATCGTGCCGCGGACAAAGCCGATGACGGATGTCAAGGGTGGACAGCACACGAGTTCAATGGACTGGAGGGAGCGGACCCATCCGCGGCGGCCGTCGATTTCGACGTCGTGATGCGACTAGACGAACAAGATGAGAGATTGATTTCAAAGGGGACGATGGGACAAACCTCGAGGACGCAGAAATCGCGGTTCGCAACAATGCCTAGTCCCTTGACGGGAGTGTCGACGACGAACCACCGCGCGCGCATGAGGTGGCGCGGGTAGTCGGGGGTTGGCGTCGCAAATGTGTACAGCGTGTGGTCGTCGAGGACCTGCTTGGCCGACATGTGACCTGCCGATTCGGCGCGGAAATGCGATGCGATCTCGTCGAGCGTGCCGAGAACTTCGGTGACGCCACAGTAAGTTGATGTCCCGGGGGGCGCGACTGGGTTGTCGCCCATGTACATCTTGAGGCCGGGTTCATCGACGTCCAAGTGCCATCGGATGCCCGTGCGATCGTCGTCGTCGTCGTCGTCGTCGACGCCGCAGTGACTGTCGATGCGCGCTTGCACTGCAACGTCCGTCGACACTTGCTTGGAGAATGCGTTGAGGCGGTCGATGTCGGCGGTCGTGAGCGGGGGCCGACGGAAGAAATCGCGTGGGAGCGGGAGGTTCTTCGAGGCAGCCATCGACGTCCTCGAGGACGTCATCTTCGTCGACGGCGACATCTCCTCGCGGTCGAATCTCGAAATGAAGCACACATTGGCACGGAGAGATGCGGTCTGATCGGCCGCCCCACAACACCCAGCCCATGTGTGGCCACGGGCTGATACCGTCGGCCAGACAGCCGGGTATTTGACCAAATACCGGGTTTCAAACACGAATGGATCCTGCATTTACCCGGTATTTGAATGCCACCCGATCACCTGCCCGTCAGAAACACGACGAAACATTGAAGTTGACGACCGGGGAGCATGTGTGCTCGATGACCTATGCATGAAGATGGTGCGTCGTCAAGAGCCGCACATTCACATCGCGTGTCGCATCAACTGGTGCCTTGGGCTGATCACATGTGTCCATTGGTGCCATCGGGACAGCGAAGGCCAGTCGCCACCGCTGCTTGACTGTGAGTCTGATCTGTCGAACGATCCGTCGAGGTTGCAACGAGGACCCTAGCAAACAGGTGCCACGAAAGAAAGGAATTGGATCGGTCGGCACTTGCTTCCACGTTGGTAGAAAGCTTGTTGTCCTTGGTATACCATCAAAGGGATTTACCATTGAAACAGTATCTGCTTGGCATGTGAACAATGTCATCCAAAACTTCAGTGAGCACACCCACATACCCGTCCGTGACGCGCCGCGGCATCCAGTGGGGCTGACAGCATGCCACTCTTGTGGTGCTGTCCCGTCGACTGTCGATGGCAATTCGTACGAGTGGTAATCACACGCGGCGGTGAGAAATGCGGACGGCGCACAAGTATCTTTCGAGGACACAAGTGTGTGGCCACAAGAGCGCGCGCACGAATCTCGTGGCAAAATAGACGACGCGAGAGCCACCAATCCTTGGTCTGCTCCATCTCGTCCACGAATCCAAGGGTCAGAGACACAGACCCGTCTGCGACGCGACACCACCTTGTCGATCGTCTCTCCATCCTCGTCGCAGCATTCAACGAAACAGCAAGCAACATGGTCGGTGCAGCTCTCCCCCTGCCCACCCTTCCTTGAATATGGGCCTCTGGGTTGACCACTCGGTCCTTAAATATGGTCATGTTACACAAACGTCGTCGTGACAGTCGCACCGACGGCTAGACTCAGGTCCATAAACACGGGCGCGGCCTTGGCCAGCACCTCCGGCTTGTCCTTGGCGTACGTTGCAATCGCGTTTAAAAACGCCTCGGACGCCGACGGCCCCGCGGGCCTGGTCGCCACGATCGACACAAACGCGGGTTCCATCTTGCCGTCCTGCGCCAGCTTGGTCTGCGCAAACTGGAGCTGCGTCGCGATCGCAACCATGTGCTGCCCGACCAACTGCGCCTGTTGGGCCAACTTGGCCTGGCTGGCCGGGGATTTCGCGCGCGCCTGCTGGTTGATGAGCTCAACTTGCTGCACTTTCAACCGCGCGGCCTTGTCTTGGAGCGCGACTCGCTGCGCTTCGGTCAGCACGACGTTCTTGTTGGCTTTGAAGAGCAGCGCGTCGGCGAGTTCCTTTTCTTTCGCCGCGGCCGCGGCGGCCGCCGCTTCGACTTCCTTGGCCTTGCGCTCGGCCTCGGCTTTGGCGGCGGTCTGGAGCGCCAGCACGCGCGCTTCGTTTTCCTGTTTCACCTGCTCGGCCTTTTTCGCCTTGAGCTGCGCCTCGGCCGCAGCGCGCTGCTGGGCCAAGAGTGTCGTCTGCCGCTGCACTTCCAACGCTTGCGCTTGTTGTGCTTGCTGCAGCGCCGCCTGCCGCTTGTGCGCGTCATCGGCAGCGGCTTTGACCTACGACTCCATCAACCCACAACCCCCCACGAAAACAAGTACCTCCTTGGTCGCCGGGGTCGTCGCCCCTGCCTGCTTAGCCTTGTCGGCCTTGAGTCGCTGTAGGGTCGGCATCACCTGCCGCTCAATGTGCTGCTCGACCTTGTCCAGCACGTCGCGGCTGTTGCTCGTGACTTTGGCCGGGTCCTGCGCCAAGAGATTCATGATGCGCTTGAGGTTCTGGAGGAAGCTCTTGATGCGCTCTTGCTGCTGCAACATGGCGGCCGACGGCGCCCCCGCGGGTTTCTGGGCCGCCATCCGCGTAAACTCGCGGTTCACGGTCTCGAGGTCGTCCCAATACTTGGCTTTCAACTGTTTGAGCTTGTCGCCGTACGTCGTGGCGGGCGTCGTCGTGTCGACGGCGGCGGTCGCGGTCGGCGGCGGCACCATCTAGCGACATGTTGGCCATCGAGGCCAATGCCATGCGATCGTACCGTATCAAGCGAATTTTGCCGCGAGAGGGCGCGAGCCGTCTGCTGCGCCGCAGTGGCCGCAAGGGCCTGTGCCTGGGTCACTTGGTTTTGCGCGGCTACAGCCGTTGGCGGTTGTGTGGTGGGGGCCACCACGGTCGCGGGTGGCGCGACCGTGTACTTGACCTTGGCTTGCGCTAAAATCTGCTGGTGGCGCCGCAAGAGCTCGCCCAGCTTGGCCTTGTGGTCGAGCGAGAGTTTGTTTTGAGCCATTTGGTGCTGCTGCTGGAGTTGCATTTGCTGGATCGTCCGTGTTTCCTGCGGCGTGTCTTGCGTCGAGTGGACGTTGGCCAGTTGGTTTTGCTGCAACAACTGGGTCTGTCGGAGTCGCTGGAGTTCGTTGTGCTGCGTTGTCAGCAACGCTTGTTTTTGTTGCTGAAATTGTTGCTGCAACTGAAGGGCCACTTGCGACTGCGGGGCCACCTGGAAACACCATTTGTGAGAGAATCGACACAAATACGGGGCGCACCGCCAAGGGATTGTTGGCCGTGGGGGTCGCCGCCACCGCCGCGCGCGCAGCAGCTTGCTGAGCAGCGACCTGGGCCTGGGCCTGGGCTTGCGCTTGCGCTTGTTGCTGGCGCGCAAGGTTCAACGCGTTCAATCGCTGTTGTTCCTGCAGCTGCTTCTCGGCCGCGGCCTTGGCTTGGGCTGCCGCTTGCGCTTGGGCCTGGGCTTTCGCCTGTGCAGCTGCCTGCGCAGCTTGGGCTGCTTGCGCCGCTTGCTGCTGCCGCGCCATGTTGAATGCATTTATGCGTTGCTGTTCTTGCTGCTTTTTCATCAACTCTGCTTGCATCATGAGCGTTTGCGTGTACTGCATCGCGGCAGCATTGCTCGCCGCGGCGTTGTTGGGGAAACCAGGCTGTACTTGGGGAATAGCCTGTGGAACGGCCGCGGCTGGAGCGGCCGCCGCCGCGTCGCCCGGCTGCGGTTTCCTCTTGAGGGTCGCGATCTTTTTCTGCAGTTTGGTCAAGTACGTTGTCTAGACGTGCCTGTCAAGAGACTCAACCCCACGCGACGCGTACCTTATCGGTGCATTGAGTCCACAGAGTCAGCTCAAACTTGGCCGCCGACTGCCACACCTTTTGCCGATCGCTTTCGCCGGAAATGCGAAGCAGTTCGTGGTACCTACGGCCCCGCGCGCGCATGAGACGGTGCATGGATTCGACTGACACTCGTACATATCTGTGATCATCGTCTTGCGCATCTCTTCGGTCACTTCAAGGCGCCAGCCTCCTGTCGCCACAGCCGCCGCCATCGTTGTCCTCTTTCTCTCACAAATGGGAGTTTGGATCGTCCACCCCACAAAACACCGTTTGCGTGAAAATAAAAACAAAAATGAACGTTTGAAACGATTCGACTGGTTCATTTGCGATGGTTTTTACACCAACAGGATCGAATATAAAATGTTTAGGCAATTTTTAATTTGCCATAATTAAAAGTTTTCTTGCATATTTTGGATGAACCAACGTCTGGAATTGCTGAAATTTTCGTCGATTTGAATTCAAATTTGAGAAATAAAACGGCCACCATGAACACAAGGAGTTGATTTATTGTACTACACTTCAAAATTTAAAAAGCAGAAAAGGTATCTTGGCGCCGCCGACTACGCTGGGCAGACTTGAATCAAGTACCGCAAGACATCATACTGCCCAAGCTGCTCAGCGAGCGCTTTCGCATGCTTGACGTCGCCTTCCGTGCGATTCTCTACGAGGAACTTCACAATGGCGACATGGCCATGGCGGACGGCGTCTTCGAGAGCCAGGGGCGTGCACCCTTCCGACCGGTGTTCATGGAGGAACGCAACGACATCGAGATGGTTGTTCTTGGCAGCGTCATCCATGGCAAGGGTCGTGCATCCTTCCGTGCGATGCGTATGCAGGAAGCGAACTACGTCCAAGAAGCCGCGCGCCGCCGCGTGGTTCATCGCGTATATCGTACATCCTTCCGTTCGCTCCGCCTGCAGGTATTCAATCACATGGAGATGGCCGTTGAGCGCCGCAAAGTCGATCGCGTCTTCCGTGCATCCCTCGGCGCGGTGCGTGTGGAGAAACGTGACGACATCCAAATGCCCATTCTTGGCGGCAAAGTTCATGGCGGCATACGTACATCCTTCCCGGCGATGGGTGTGCAAGAAGCGGACAATATCGAGGTGTCCATGTTCCGCGGCGTAGTCCATCGCTTCCGAGTTGCATCCTTCGCGGCGATGCGCGTGGAGAAACTGGACGACGTTGAGGTGACCAAAGCAGGCCGCGGAAATCATCGCTTGCATCGTGCAGGGAAAGCGCATTGCGTCAAAGTATTGTACAATCTCCATGCGTCCGTACCGCGCCGCGCAGTCGAGCGCGCGAGGCGTGAGGTACCGCCGCCCGCGGCAGGCCAACCAGCGCTTGATCAATGGCAAATTGTTCTCAAGGATCGAAATGTGGAGGAGGAAGCGCGGGTCGCGGCCGAGCCAGTTGATGCCGAGGTCGTACCCGCCAGACACTTTCAACTTGGACTTGGTGGACGATGTTGCGGCAGTCGGACCGACGTAGGCGAGGTAGCGCTCCGGCAAGACGTAGTAGCTGAATTCGCGCCGCATCGCCTTCCATTCCTCGACGCGCGGCATGAGATCCCCAAAGAAGCCGTCTTGGTACGGAGTAATCATGTGCAGGAGTGTCGTGTTTGTGAGCACGGAGCGGTAGATGTCATAGCGTGAGAGATTGGCCGATGCTGCTGCCGCCGCCGCCGCCGCCACCGGAGGCGTGGCCTCCATGCCAAACGAAAATGGACGCCAAGACATTGGATTTCGAATTCCGAGTGCTTGTTTCAATCAGTATTCTTACTGTATTAAACAAATTCCAAATGTTTTAAACACAGGGGGAACTGCAAGACACTGATGGGCACACAGCGACGTCGGCAAGGTGTCCTCTTGCACGACCACCACCGATGCACCATGGTGAGGCCTTCGTCTCGATAGCACGCGTCATTCCACTCGTTTGGACCCCGAGAGGACTTCATCTTCCTCGGGCCGATCAAGTGGAGGAACCGCTGCGAGTGAGCAAGGTTTCTTCTGCCCGATCAAGTTATCTTCGCCCTCCGAGGTGTTACCGGTAATGAACCAAGTTGTTCATCTACGAGGTCCTCTGTGTTAGCAGAGCTGCCGCGGCCGCCGTCGCCGCGCTTCCCATCGTTGTACATGCGTTCCTCTGCATCGATTGTCGTCCCAGACAGTCGCCCGACTGAATGCACCGTATGTTTTTCCCTTCTCGCGGCCACTTCCCATTCGCGCGGCCACGAGTCGGCAGACTCCAGGATATACAAACATGGCTAGTCTTAAAAAAACACGACGACTTCAAAAGCCATCAAAAATCCGAGGCGGCGCCACTTAGTTGCCGCCCTTCTTCTTGCCCTTCTTCTTCTTCTTCTTGGACTTGGGCGCGTCCGACGCGGCGTTGTCACCGTCGCCTTGATCTTCGTCGTCCCCGAGCTCCGAGTCTTGCTTGGCCAAGACGGGCGTCGGCGCGGGCACAGGCGCGGCTTCTTCTTCGACGACAACAGCGGCAGGTTCAGGGACGACCGCTTCGATCGATTGCTTGCGCGAGGCGGGCTTCTTGGGCGAGTTCACGGCGATCTTTTCGGCGGATTGCTTGCGGGACGCGGGCTTGGGGGGCGACACCACCACGGGCTCTTCGACTTCTTCGACGACGACGGCGGCCGGGGGCGCGGGGACGGCTTCAATCGACTGCTTGCGGGATGCAGGCTTCTTGGGGGAGTCGACGACAACCTTCTCGGCCGACTGCTTGCGGGATGCGGGCTTGGGGGGCGAGACAACCACGGATTCCTCGACTTCTTCAACGACGGCGGCGGCAGGGGGGGCAGGCACCGCTTCAATCGACTGCTTGCGCGACGCGGGCTTCTTGGGAGACTCCACGGCAGCGGCCTTGGGGGACTCCACCACAGCCGCAGACACGGGCGAAGGGATCGCTTCCACGGATTGCTTGCGCGACGCGGGCTTCTTGGGGGACTCGGCCTTGACGATGACGGGGGCGGCGGCGGCTTCCACGACAGGGGCGACGGGAGTGGGTTCAACGACAGTCTTCTTGGGCGAGAGCTTCACGGGTTGAGGGGTGGCCTTCGCGACGACCGGGACCGCTTCGATTTCCTTGGCCACGGGTTGGGGCGTCGCAGGCTTGGCGGCGACGACGGGCTTGGGTAATTCCGGCGCGACATACGGGGCCGTCACCGTTTGCTTGGGCGCATCGCGCGCACTGACTTCCCTACAAGACGATCGCACCAATGAGCATGGGGAGAACGTCGTTGTCATCTTACTTGGCGCCCTTGGGCAGGAGATGTTCCTTGGCGTCGAAACCGCCTTCGTCTTCCCGCGAGAAGCAGCAACCCATGATGTCCGATCACTATTCACGCACTGAAAGCATAGAACTCCAATCAATTTCACTTCGAAAATCTTTCATGGGTAAAGCCCAAGATTTTGAATTTCAATTCGGATAATGCCCAATTTTATCTTAATTGACGGTCCAGGACAACATTCTACATACGAAATCCAAGTCAAAAGGGGCGACACCATGGGATGTGGCATCCGAATGGGACAAACTCCATCCGTACAACCGTCCGATGGGATTTACCTGGTCCTTGAACCCCAGGAGAACCTGATCTTGCCCTTTGTATGGTTGGCAATGACTCTTTTTTGATTGGCTACATATGTTCTATTTCAGCCAATGGAATGACTATACCCTGTAAAAAAACAACCATACACAACCCAAGTCCTCGACGTGTTTCCACGGATCTTCGAAAAACAATCTGCGCGCGTTTTGCAGGTTGAAGATCCCAAGTTGCAACAAGAAGGACGATGCGCCTCCCTCTTGCAGCGTGGATCATGGCTGCTGCCGCCGCCTTCTTGCTGCAGGATGTTGCCGGCGACACCACGGTGCCGCTCACCCCATCGGGGGATGTCGTCGGGCTCCCGGAGATATCCCTCAGCACGTTTGACGCGTGCACTTCGAATGGGACCACCGTCGTGGCGCCACCAACGCTTCCCCCAGCCACGTACAACATTTCCATTGAACTCGGGCAACCTTACCTCTCCTTCAATACCCTATCGCCTCAAACCTTCCTCACCATCCTCGGAATGTTCACGCAGCTACCGCAGTCGTCCATTGCGATCGCAAATGTCCGCACGAATGCCACGAAACCCACCAAGTTTGCCAGCATCGTCCTAGACGTCGTCTTCAGTTTAAACGCAGCATGGAGCTGCAACTCGGGGACGATGTCCATGGGGAACTTGTATGGCGACGGCACGCCCGCCACGGTCCTCCCGCTTTGCCTCCAGGCGTTTCCAGTACGTCAATCATCGGGTTTACCACTGACTCTTGCCGCATTAGTGCTCACCGAACTGCAGCGCCCAGCTTCTCACACCATTCGACGTCCAGCGACAGGCGATTTGGACGGCCTTGACTGCCCCCACATCGATCCCTGCGGTCGGCAGCTCATCCCCCGTCCTATTTGCCACGAGCCGACAATTGTTCAACGCGGGCGCCCCACTGGCTCCCTTCTCGCCCATGACCGTCTCCGAAACACCGTCGCCTGTCTACGAGCTCGTCGTCGACCCATACGTGACGCTGCGAGTGGCCGTCACGAGTCCCTTACCGATCAACGGACCCACGAAACTGCAGCTGAAATACGCGCTCGTCGGCGCGTTGGCCGCACGGTCGTGGATGGTAAGCATGCAAGACATTGCGATCCGTCAAATCATGGCGCTTCCATATCGAACGTACCTCCAAGCAAACGCGTATTTGATCCTCGTGGATATTGGCGACGCCTATGCACTGGCGCGCGACGCTGTGACGGAAATCTTTCGCGAAGATTTTTATACGTGGCGCCAAGCCATCCAAAGCAACGTGGTACGATGGTACGGCATTATTTTGTCATAGTCGGATAGCCCACGCTGCGTGTCTTGGCCATGGCGATGGACGATGTCAACACGTATGCCGCCGTGTCGACCATGGGCCAAGTCCCCCCATCTTCGTTCTTGAATGTCAAGCTCGGATGCACCGTCCCCACATCCGACGTGCAAAGAGCCATCCCAATCTTGTACAACGCCATCAAAACCGCCATCACAATCATGAATCTGCCCCCGAATGGCCTCCAATTCAACGAGTACGACACCATTCTCCTTGCGCCACTCATATATCGTAGCTTTTATGGCACGGCACCGTTCATTTCGCCCATCGATGGGATGGTTCCGTACGTGATCGTAGTCTGAGCTCGGTTCAACTCTCGTGTGAGTAGGACATTGTCGTCCGTGCAATTGCAACTGATGGGATCGCCGACGATCGACGTGACGTCGGCGACCTTTCTGCGCTACATTCAACTTGGCTTGATCGACTCCCCGCTCTACTGCAGCACGCCCCCCAAACTCGCCTACGTCACAACGCCACCCGTACAACACCTCTTTAATTTGCACAACCTCCCACGACATATTCGTATTAGGTCCCGTACGTGGCAATTGTGTTTTGCGAGTGGAGCTTTGTCATGTACGATGCGTTTTTGCCCCACTTGACAAAACAGGCATTCGTCGCAACCATTGCTCCCCTCGGGATCAAGTACGTGCGTCGCATATTCACCTCCATTGACATGGCACCCTTTTCAGGGCGTCCGATATCGTCACTGTCCCGCAGCTCATATATGGCCCCACCGGCGTGCGCGTGAATTTTTATATGACCAAAGCCACGGCAGCCCAACTGGCTGGTTAAACACTCGCCTGGTTCAATCCTGATGATTACGCTTTAGGCCTTTCTCTCTACATCCCATCGTCGACGGCCTGGACTACCCAAGTGAATGCATCCGTCCTGACCAACGTCAATAATACAGTCCTCATTGGCGTGTCGGTGCAACCGGGCTGGCCAACGATATCAAACCCGACGTACCCAGGAGTTGCAGCCGACACCATTGCGTACGGTTGTGGGACGCTGCAGACTGTGACCTTTGTTCGCCCGCCCAAAAAGTACCAATATCTATCGTTGACGTACCCCAGCGGCAATTTGTGGGCCTATGCCCCGTACGTCCAATTGACGATCACGTCCACCTTTTCGCTCGACGCGATTTACCTCGGTCCGACGACGACGACGACGATTCCATGTCTGACTTGTATGGTAGACCACATGACGATGCGATCGCCCGTCACGATGCTCAACAACCCAAGTCTCGTGGCCCCCATCGTGGGCGGCAATGGCCAAACTACGTACTGGACGTTTTACTCGACGCCGACCAACAAGCCTATCAACACGGTGCAGTTTTGCCTCCATCTTAAACAAGTGTACAAAAGCGCGAGACACGCGCCGTTGATTGTCTGCATTGAATCGTTGCCGACCAAGGGAACCCAAGTGACGGTCGAACAGATTGACCCGACCAAGATCACGGCGACGTACCAAATCAACAGCCCGACCAATAACATCCAACTGACGATACAAGACCCCTCGACGCCGAGTTACCACAACCCTTATAGTACGTGCTACCTCGGTCCAAACTAGGGTGATTAACATACCTAGCGACTTGTGCCCAATGCCAGAGCTACTTTCAAACGTGCCGGAATTCAGCCACGTGCCGCGAACAAGTGATGGGTTGTCTCCAACGAACCAAACAATTCACCTTTAACGGGGTCACTTATGGTTGGGAAACGGCTCTCTTTGAAGCAATGGTTGCGAGTGGCCCGAATTTCACGTCCCCGATCGACGCCATGGGCGGATTTAATTCTTGTTTCCAAAGCTCGACGGCGGTACATTTTCCTCTCGGGTACACTGTAGTCGGGTCTCAATGGTGTATCTAGGCGATGAACTATTCCAAAGCGATATACCGTGCGTGGGGCGTGTATACTCAAGGGTTAGTCTGCGCCAACTACCAATGCCCCCTCGGGCCCCAAAAGATCCCGGTGGGTGGTTGTGATGCGTTGGCCTTTCGTCATGAACGATGGTCGATAGATAACTGCGCCCCTTGAACCGTTTCTCAATTACTATGGCTACTATGTGTACGACACGATGCCAGGCGGGACAGTCTGGCCAGTCACGTTGACGTACACAAGAGGAAATCTCGTCGCGACGTTTCCAAATTATTCCCCCACGACGAGCGCCGCCCAACTCCAATCATTTATTCAATCCACGGTACCCCTGGACGCACCAGAGATGTGATATGACGACACTATGCTTAGTTTTACAGCAACATTGACCCATCCATTGCGCCAGTGGTTTACGCCCAACAATCGGTTATTCAATACGTAAATGTCCATGCGTTCGTCGAGCCATTGCCAACCCTTACGACGTGGACTCGAAGTGTCGGCAGTCCACAAATGTTCGTGTACCCGAGCAACTATTTCCCGCTGGACTATCAATCCCAACAATATCCAAGTGAGTTGTGTGTCGTGGCATATTTGTTGCTGATCGCGGCGTCTAGTGTCGTTTAATTTTATGACGTCCTATGGATATGGGTGCCCAAAACTCAACTGGAAAAACCCGATTCAATTTTCGCCGTCGATGACCTACCCTGGGTTTTTAAACTTGACGCTCGAAATGCAAGTCGATGCGTTTCTCCGCGCGTTCTTTTACGACGAACTGTCCACGTGTCTCGGATCAATTCCTGCGTCGACCATGGAAACTGAAATTATCGGAGTGTTCCAAGACAGCCATTGTGCAAATTTCCTGGCATTTGACTGGAACTCGGTGCAATGGAATACCACGACGAGCACCCAAGACATGTACAATACCACATTGTGTCCCCTTGTTGCAACTCAAGGTATTGCGGCCATCTGTGTCGGGGCTGATCCCGTGATTTATGTTTTTCGTAGGAAAATACTGTCTCCAAAATGTTCTCTTGCCTGCATTGGATCGCATGATGTTGCAGTCAGGTACTCCGTTGCCCCTTGACGCATGATTGTTTCATGTGGCCATAGGTGGCTGCTGCGACCCATTTCTCCAAAAAGTAGCCCAGGATTTCAACAGCACGCCCCGAAGGTTCATCATGACGGCCTTTAATTTACTCTTTGACACGGCGTGCGCCACGACATTTTGTCAAGGGGTCGCACAAACTTGTGGCTTTTCGGCCCTACGCAATCTCACAAGCCCGTGGATTGAAAATGTATTGTGTCCACGATTTGCTGGATTAAGAGTGTTTTTCTAGGTCTTGACGTTGTTTCAACTCAATAATTCCCAAGCGTGTGCGGCACTTGCGGGAGGTGCGATCACGACATTGACGAACCAAACCCGCGCCGTGTACAATAAAACGTGCCCCCTCGGTGGCTGCGGCCAATACTGGGATGCGTTGTTTACGTGGGTCGCATCGCTGCCAATAACCTCGAGCTACCCCACAGGTGCGACGCTTCTCTATCGAGTGGGTCATAACAATGACAGTAGTTGGCTTTCAATTGTCGGATTTATTCACGAAAAGCGTCGATGGGCCCAAGTTGATGGGCTTTTGGGACAGTTTGATGGTGCGGTGGCATGCCACGGGGCTCAAGTACCACCCAACTCTCCCCCGCCGATCCTCTCAGGCGTGCTTTGTGTAGGTGGCCCATCTTGGACGCGTGGACTGTATTGTTTTACTCGAATGTCGATTACATATACACCAATTGGCTCAACGGTCGGCGGTACCACGTCTCGACGGGGTTTTCCTCGCAATGCAATGCATCAAACACGACCATGGCGGCCTCGGGTTGGATATGCATCCCGCCGCCGCCCGTGACGATCCCAGGCAGTACTCTTCCCGTCGTGTCGCCTGGGTATTATTTGGTGCGCCAAACACCAACGCTTCAGTGCGTCGCGTCCACGTCGTCGGCCGGGGACTGCGCGTATTTTCAAGCGTTGGACTTGTGCAACGGCGCCCAAGTGTTGCCATCGACGCGGTTGGTGTCGTGCGACGCGCCGTCATTAGCCAACGCTTCGTTGTGGTGCGGGAACACGCTCCTCCTGCTCGCGTCGTCGTGGCAATGCATCACGTATGTCGCTGCCCATCCGTCGTCTGTTGCGTGATAATTTATACAGGTCCAGCGCCGCGTCGTTGCCCGTCGTAGCGATTCGCTTGAACAGCAGCACGATGGACGTCGAGTGCATGCGAAGCAGCGATGGCCAGGGCGACTGCCTTGCGTTTACCTCGACGATGGCCTGCCAGATTCAATTGGGACTTCCCAACGCGACCTTGCAATCGGCGCTCGCATGTGGCAATGACTACGCGGCGCTCACGGGCCACCAAGGGTACTTTGAACCAGGCCATTGGTGCACCATTGGGATGCAACTCTTCAACCTCACGTATTCCAACGCGTGGCCTCTGTGGCGCTGCACGCCTCAGACTGCCAGCACGAGCCGGACGCCATGCCGGCTTAACTCGAACAGCGACGTCGAATGCTGGGCGGCTGACCATCATTCGGTCAAAGCGCTGAGCTCGTTGGCGGCGTGCACGAGCGCGATCCCCCCCTTTGCCGCGCTGCTATCGCCCCTCTTGCCGCTCAGCTGTGGCCGCATGCACATGTCGGCCTATGACAGCGCCGCGTACTCGAGCCCGACGCATTGGTGCACCTACATCCGCACCCTCTGGAACATTACGTTGACGCCGTCACCGTACGTGTGCACGGCCGTGTCCAACCCCCCGTTTGCAGTCATCGCTGCCCGCCGCAATGAAAATCGAGACGTCCAGTGCTACGCCGTCAATGGCACGTGCGTCACGTTTCCATCGCTGAATGCGTGTCAAAACACGTCGATCGATGCGACCCAGTCGCCCGTGACGTGCTCGGACTACACGAATCGGTCCAATTGGTGCTACGTTGCAGCCATCGCGATCGACGCACGCAACAGCGCTGGGCTTGTGCAACCAGGTTTGGAGGTGTCAACCTCGTGGTCGTTTATCCTGCTCTTAGTTGGCACTCTGAACGCCACGCGACTCTTTCCATTGCACGATGCCAATGACTTGACCGATTGGGCAACGTCTGCGTTTCCCTACGGATGGTACGTCGCTCGTTTTTGTCGGACGATATTGGAATCCATGTCAACCTAGGTATGGCTCTGTGTTTTGGCGGTTCGACGGGTCTATGTACAGAGGGTCGATTGCTTCCAACAACACGGGAAACGCCACGAGTCCTCCGACATTCAATAATGGGTCCACAGCCAATTTAACCACCAATGGCACGACGAATGCGTATCCAAACCAAGCCATGATAGTAGCTCCCAGCTCGGACGATTTTGTTGTCCCGTCGTCTGCCAACTGGGGCTTTGAGAAAACCCGATGTATCCTCAACATTCCATCGGTGGGGAATCTCTTTTGCCGAGGTATTGGCAGTGATGAGTGGAATGCCGTCATGTCATGTATCACATTCAACCCCACGACGGGCGCCATCACCAACACCACGGCTTTCAGTGGCCAGCTCGGACAATGGTATCAGTACATCTTTTAACTGTCTGCAATATATCCGCGTAAATAAGGTTGTGGTGTCCGCAAGGACGACCGCATTACCTCGCTCGTCCTTCGTTGTCGATACGTAGTCGTATTAGTCATGCGTTCGTTTTGTTTGGAAAACCCATTTTGCGTTGTTCAACGTCCATCAGCATGAGACCGAGAGTCTCAATTCAGCTTGACGCTGCGCTCTGGAATATAAAACAAAGTGTACACCGCCACATCTCTTTCGAGCATCATCGTATTGTCTCGGCATATGCATACAGATGAAAGAAGGGAGCCACGATGAGCTTGAATCTGTGGGTCGACATATTTCTCGCTGCACAGAACTGCAGAACTCACAAGACAGCGATGTAGACGCGTGTATCTTGACCTCGTCCAGGACCCCCAAAAGAGACTTGCAACATATATTTATGTTACATTCTCCTTGTGGTGAATTATGCAGTGACAGCTCACGTGGAATGGACCAACTGCGCAAACGCGCTGTCCTTGTCGGCCAAGAGCGTCGCAGGCGCGTCAAATTCCTTGACGCGACCAGCATCCAAGACCAAAATGCGGTCGGAATCCAAAATCGTATCAAGGCGATGGGCAATGATGAGCCGCGTGACCCCGTCAAAGCACTCGGTGATCTTTTGCTGGATCAACCGATCGGTCTCCAAGTCAATGTTGGCAGTGGCTTCGTCCAGGACAACCACCTTGGACTTGCGGAGAAGCGCGCGGGCGATGCAGAGCAACTGGCGCTGGCCCACCGAGACGTTCGACCCCTTCTCGGCGACTTCAAACTCGAGCGTCCCGACAAAATCTGCGAGCTGGACTTGCTTGAGGGCCGCCCAGAGCTCGTCGTCCGAGCAGCGACCCGATGGGTCCAAATTGAATCGGAGCGAGCCGCTAAAGAGGACCGGGTCTTGGGGGATGATGGTGAGGCGGGCGCGAAGGGTCGTGATCGCCATGGACTGAATGTCAACGCCATCGATCGAGATGGAGCCGGTGGCCGACGGAACCATGCGGAAGAGTGCCGCCATGAGCGAGCTTTTGCCCGACCCGGTGCGGCCACAGATGCCAATCTTCTCGCCGCCGTGGACTGTCAGCGTGATATCCTTCAAGACCAAGTCCAAATGGTCCCGGTAGCGCATCGA
>VJMH01007481.1:0-39390 GCA_009835185.1 Aphanomyces stellatus
AACGCGCCATCGATGCCAGTCGTGAGTTGCGAGGGCCGCCACGTCGCAAACGCCGGCGTGACCATCGTGTCGATGTCCGTGCGCAGCAAGTAGTCGTAGAGCGCGGTCGCGGGGCTGTCCATCGCGACGACGTTGATCGGGTCCGCGCCCGCGTAGCCAAAGTCGGCCGTGCGCACGGTCGTGTAGTGCACGACGATGCACTTGCTCGCATCGGCGGCGGTCTCTCGCAGCGCGCGCGTGCAATTGAGCTCGTTGAAGATGTCAAGGTCGGCTTCGGAAAAGATGACAAAGTCGGTGCGCCACGATGGCGGCTGCGACGCAAGCATCATCGACCACGCGCGATGCGACCATCGAAGCTGGTCTTCCGCTTCGTCGACCTTGTCGATGGGGAAGTAGACGACCGAGGCGCGGAGGAACGGCGCGTTTGGATCAAGCGGGGCGCGGTCCTGGACGCGCAAGAGAAGCGGCATGTCGACGCTCCAGAACTTGAGTTGTACGACGACGCAGGTCGCGATGACCGCGAGCACGATGACTGGGAACCATCGGCGGCGCGGCTGATTGAGGTCGAACATGGGGATCGAGCAAGGGATCGCGAATGAGGACGACGAGCGGCGGGTGCTCAATGTAAAATGCCGACTTCTCAAGTTCAACAGTGTCTGGGAACGCACAATGTGTAACGCACCAGCTGGTGGTAAACGGAGTCGAAACTCACTTCAAAGGCTCGACTATCGCTTGAAATATTGCACGCTGTTGGCATAATATCCTTGAAAAGCAACTATTTTGAGCGAAATGTTCGACGGCCGCCGCCGTTTCGCCCACATTCGTTGCGACCTTTTTGGCACGGAAACGACACGACCGTATCAGAGATCCTCACGGCCGTCACTCGTCTCGGTTTACCAACCTTCTTGCAGCGATCATGGCGATGTAGATGCTCGACCATGCTTTCGTCACCTAGAGCTAATTTGACCAAAGTCTTGCCGACAATTGCTCGACGCGCGACGTCCACAGGAACTGATCTGGGTTGGAATGCCTCGGTGAGCAAATACAATGGGAAGCATGCAACAAAGGAAACATGAATAGGGAGGTGGTGGTGAAAGAGGGGGGAGAAGACACAAGCCTGTTATACCTCACCCTTCTCATGTAGACTGGACGTCCTCGCTGACACCTACGACGGCGTACTGTAGTAGATGTAGTAGACTTTTACTTGACCGTCCCATGCGACAGTCACGGACCCAAGGCAACCATCAGTCGACACGAGTATGACAGTGCGAAGGCCGGCCACGTGCATGGTATCCACCTAACACCATCGACACTCGTATGGTCCAAGCATCGGCACCCATCCTGTCCACAGCCATGACAGATGGCGTGGACGCTCGAATAATCACAATCGGAATCTTTATTCACGTTTTGTGCGGCTCGACGCGAGAGTGAATGGGCGCGCTGCCGTCGTCTCGCCCCTCCATTGCTCCGGCGTCGCCACGGCAACCAAAATGCGCCGCGTTGAGCGCCGCCCATCCGCTGAGGCGCATGGGCGTCGAGCCATCGACGATCGCATCAAGCATCGCCTTGGACGGTTCCGTCCTGCGGATGTGCCACATGGCCTTGAACTCGGGCGGGTAGTCTTCGTGGGTCCCTGGGCGACAGAATTCGTAGACAAGCACGAGCATCTTGTGCATCTCGATTTCAGCGTCGCGGTCATCGAGGCCTTGGGCTCGGGCCGCAGCGAGCACGTCGTGGCGCCACGTCAGATACGTCGCGTGGTCGTGGGTGGCATCGGTGACAATGTGGAGCGCGTCATCGTCAGGCGTGGATTGATGCACGTGGAGGCCAGCGGCGTCGCAGTCGCGGTAGAGCAGTCCGAGCAAGCCCGTGAGGTTGTATCGGTAGCCCATGTGGGCAGCGGCGTCGGCGACATCGCCGTAGGCGCGCGGGACGCCTTGAAACCACGGCCGCGTGAGGTCGTACTCGTCGACGTGGACGACCGTGCCATTGGGCAGCGGCACGCGCAGCCCGACGCGAGAGTCGGCTGTGACGGTTGTGCCATTCACGACACACGATTCAAAGTTGCGTACGTGGTGCTTGGCCTCGTCGGGCGAGAGCTGGAGTGGATCGACGCGGCAGTGGTGGTAGATGACATGCAAAATGTCAATGGTCGCGTGGTGGCCGTAAAAGACGGGGTCGAGCGCCGCGACGGCAAAGTTGGCCAGGACCGCCGAGAGCGAGAAGTGAAACACGTCGTGCGGCGACCGCTCGATCCGGTTCGAGACATGTTGGAGGTTCACGCTTGCATCGTCACCGTCGGCCAAGAGCACGCGTTTGATCGCGTCAAACGAGAGCGCCGTCGACTTGAAGGCCGTCCGTGTCCACGCGCCGCGCGGGATGCAGTGCATGCAGGCTGTCGTCGTGCCTGGGACTTCGCACGCATGCACGCTCGGTTCGGACGTGACGCAGCGGAAATGGTTGAACGCAAAGCCCGCGATCGGCGTCGGGTTCATGGCGCCAGCAGTCGAGCCGCCCAAATCGACGAGAAACGGAGAGCACGACTCGAGGGTCGTGCAGTCGCCGCGGAGGTAGTGGAGGTTGTGCTGGACATAGTCGTAGTAGGGCAACGTGAGGCAAGCAAACTGCGGTGCCAGGCTTCGCAGCATCGACTCGTAGCCAAAGATGAAGGCGCGGTGCCAGAGGAGGAAGACGCAGCTGTCGTGTGCTTGGCCCATCGTTTCTGCATGCATGGCCACAAAGAGCTGATGGTGGCCTCGATCCATGGCGAGGGCCAACGCTTCAATAAAGAGCGCGCGCGCGGCCGGCGGCGTTTCGTCCCATGAGATGCGAGTGCGCAGACTGGGGCAAGCCGACGACGGCGAAGATGACAAGGGCAGAGGTAGTCGCTGGAGAATGTCTCGCATGCCGATGGACCGGCGTGGGATGTAATTGTCCATGACTGCGTCCGAAGCGTGGTAGATGCACCAGACCACATGATGCGCGTCGGCGATGGACTCGCGGCATGTCGACCACCCACAACCAAGAGACACGAGCGATGGACGGAGCATGTTTGTGAACGATCGGCATGTACTCTTGGCGCATGCTTGCGATGAGTCGTCCCAATGCCGAACACCCGCATTGTACCATCGCCATGTCGGGCCTTGAAGCGGACACGAGGAGGATGAACATGGCGTGAAGCGCGCAACGTTGACGTATCGTCCCACGTGACTCGAGGTGTTATTGTCTGGACATGAGTTTGCATGTTCTTGGGCAGTGCTCGCCAACGTGGTGTCCCAAGCAATGGCCGATAGGCTGTGGGCGTCGCGGAAAACGTTGTGCTGATGCACGAGCTGTTTCTGGAATAGGGCAATGCCGTCGTTGTGCGAGGCAGCGGCGGCTGACGCGGCGACAAGTACGAGAAGAAGTGCCATGGAGTTGCCTCGTTCAGGATTGAAGTGGAATCGCCATGGCGGACGACGATGTGCGTTGCCATGCTCCCTCCCCCGTCCCTCGAGTTCAAAATCTTGATCCTTCAACTAACTGTCAACAACTCAACTGATTGGATGCTGACAACCGGCATTTCCGGATAATGACATCTTCGAAATTGGAGTTGAAGATCAGCAAGTCGCACAACCGGCCTAATGATTGCTGCTCACACGATCGACTGCATCCCTCAAAGGCATACAAGTTCATCCTAATCTGGGTTCTTTCACGGGCCTTGGTATCTCAACAACCGACTTCGGGGTACTCTCAGCTCACAATTTTGCCGATGACAACTTCGAATTGGCCACAATTGTATTTTGTACAAAATCTGTACGTACGCGAATATTGATTATTGTATTGAATGTACTAGTACAAGGTTGTACAAGCATGAACTCGTACGCCAATCATAAAAGCTGGCCATTCATCTTCTGCATGCTAGTACTGCGATGGCCCAAAGCGAGCGGGGCATTGAAGTTCCCATGAGGCAAGAACCATGGTTCGAGCTGCAGAGGCAATCTGATGGCAAAAGTGCCAAGACTGAAATTCCATTGGCTAAAATAATGCCCAATTCCAAAATTCTTCGATAATCGAATGGATGAATTATAACCAATCCGGTGGCGTTGTTGAACCGAAGCGATCTTTTCTCCCTTTCTACATTTCGCATTCCGTGCTTCGCCCCGCAAGACCATGGACCTGTGGCGCCAGCTGAGCACGTATCTCGGCGGCCCCGCCGATGTCGAAGAAACGGAGGAGCAGAAGTTCAATCGTGAACGCCGCCAGGCGAAGCTCCGCCTCCTCAGTCGATCACAGCGCGGCGTGATTCTCGACGACCTCAAGACGTCCGTCTCGGATGTGCTCCAGCTCGTGCTCGAGAACCAGAAGCTCGTCCAGCAATCGCAACTCGCGTCCGCGACGATGGAAAGCACGGACGACAAGAACAAGAAGGCCCTCATCCTAAACGACGATACCCCGGCCGTCTCGAAGCTGTGCGCGAACCTCGATCGGTGTTTCTCCCACGGCCTCCGCCGCGTCGAGAACGACGACCAGCAGTCGGTCAAATTCTTTGGTCTCCTCAAGTGGACGTGCACTCGGTTGGGAGCGATCCATCAGCAGCGCATGGCGTCGGGCGTCGATGCCGCGGGGAGCGCGAATTTCTCCACGCAAGCCGTGCAACTCGCGACGTCGTCCCTCGAGCCCGACTTGCCGCGAAATGTCCGCGGGTTCCTCGCCTGCGTTCGCCTCGCAAACGATTTGTCAAATGTGCAGCAAGATGAAGGCAAAGTTCGCGCGTTTATCCGCCAAGCACTCAACACACACATCCTGCTCGATTGCATGAAGGTCACGCTGAACGCCGCCAACGACGATTTACTCGTTTCGTATTTCACTGAGCATGCGCTCTTCCGCCAAAAGGTAGGTGGTAATTTCGTACGCAGCGTGCTCATATGTTGCCAAGGACGAAGTCGACGTCTTCCTCACGCTCCTCGACGGCCTCGACACGCTCTCGTTTGGATTTCTCGTCAACGACCCCCGCCTCGACCTCTCCCCCGACATCCAACCGTTCCTCACGCCGCTGCCGACGCCGATCCCCCAAGTCGCCGCCGCGCCGCCCGCGGACCTGATTGATCCCGAAGACATGGTGCAAGGCCGTGTCCGTCTCTCGGGCGAAGACTACGAATGCAATCTCCTCGCCGCCAAGCTCATGGCGCACCGTCAGCTCAACTACGAGTTTGACAAATCCACAAACGGCAACCCCTTGGCCGATGTCCTTCTCAAGGCCAAGACGTCCCAGGCGCTCGACGACGCGACGGCCGCCGTCCTCCGCTTCCTCGAAATCGGGCTCCCCGAGTACGACGTCTTTGGCGCGCCGCTGCTCGAAGTCGTTTGCAACCCGTTTCTCTGTGGCCTCGCGCGGTTTGACACGTCACTGGGTCTCCCCGACGTCGTCGAAGCCTGCGTCTGCTACCTCCATCGCAAGCTCGCGACGCCCGGGCTCTTTCAAGTGCATCTTGCGTCGGAACATGTGCTGGACTTGCGCGATGCGATCGAAGAGCTCGGTGGGTTCCACAAGAGCATGGCCATCGATCCCCATGAAGTCATCTCGGTGTTGTTGCAATATCTCTGGGAGCTCCCTGAACCGCTCTTGACTGACGACCGCCTCGAAGCCTTTGTGGCCGCCGCCGCCAGCGGCAAATCCTCGGATGAGAAGCAAGTCGTGCGCAACTTGCGACTCCTCGTCAACGACCTCCCGTGGTTTGTCAAACCACTCCTCGAACGGCTCCTCCATCTCCTCTCGCGCGCTTTGGCGCCGGAATTTGCTGCCAAGAACGGCCTCACGCCCCAATCCATCGGGCTTCTCCTCGCGCCCATCCTCCTTCGACCGACCCGCGCCTACCGCTTCTCGGAACTCGACGAACCCGCGGCGCGGCGCTTTCCCGTCGCGGGGCACATCCCCGTCAAACACCGCTTCCCGGCCAACGTATGTCCATGCTCAAATAAAATGAGACACACGTGTGTGTAGGTCTACAGCCAATACCCGGGCGAAGTCGCCGAGCGGCTTGCGCACGAAGCCCAGGCGTTGCGCAAGCTCAAGCAACAGGCCGAGGAAGGCGCGAGCGTGATCGAGTTGCTCATTTTGCACGAAGGTGCAATCCTCAAAGACGTACGAGAAGAGATGACGTCGCGCCGCGCCAAGCTGCAAGTCAAAGTCGAAGCGATGGAACACGTGCGCTTTCGACTGGACGACCGCATCGACGTGACCAAGTCCGAGCACGTCGCGTTGCTCAAGAAACTCTGGGACGGACTGCTCCCGCTCGATGAGTCGGCCGCCGACTACTCGGCCAACCTCGCCCTCGAAACATCGTCGACCCATGTGGATGTCCAGGCACTCCTGACGTCTTCGCGGTGGCTCCAGAGCGGCTTCCACACCAAGGACCCTCTCGGTGGCTTTCGCGGCGGTGGCCTTCTCTCGCTCGAGTGTCTCTGCTTCTTTGTCCATGAGTACAAGGACAAGGCGCAGAGCATGATGGCGCGCAACGCAATCTCGGGCGGGAACCGGTATCCGTTTCCCGTTGCCGCCATCAACGTCATGCGCATGATGCTAAAGTTGCTCATGCTTGACCAAGTGCCCGCGTCGAGCAGTTCGCTCATTTTGCACTCCGAGACCGGCGTGGACACGATCCTCCAGATGCAAGTGGCCGAGCGCGTCTCGCGCACGCCATTCTGGAAGGTCTTTGACGACGCACATGCGTTCGAAAAGCTCTTCTCGATGGCGTTCATGGTCCTCGACCTCCATTGGCTCCGGTCCGGCGCAACGCAGATGGGCTTCAACCCGGTGCTTGACACGACGCGCCGCCAGATGGGCTGGCTGCTCGAACAAGCCCCGCGCAACCTCGAAGAGATGTGGACAACATGGATGCAAGTGCGCGAGACGGCCGTCAAGAAGGTCAAGACTGCCGCCACCGCCGACGACGAACGTGTGCGCGCCGCCGCCGACGCCGACGAAGACGATGCGATCGCCGACCAGATGATGCGCGACCTCCAAGACAAAGACCAAGCGCGCATGGCCAGCCAAGCCAAGTACCTCGAAGAAAAGATGCGGACGTTGGACACGTTTCCCGAATTCGACCTCGGCGCCGCCCAGGCCACGTTGTCGGCCGTCGACATTGACGACGCGTCAATCTCGTCGTAGGTTCCAACGTTAATGCAGACAATATATATATCCCCGCCAAGAGTGTTGGAAAACGAAACAAATAAAATGCAATGGCGCTCCATGTCTTCGTTTGCTCAATCTTGGTTGATCCCCCAGAATACCCGAAAAATCTCCCATTCTCGCATCCTCGAAAATGAAGTGTGCTCCCTTGTAAGACAAGAGGTCTGCGTTGGAGACCTCCACAATGATGGATCGACTATCTGGATTAATCAAATTCCTGTCGCATTTTCATCTCCGTTTCGGACTTCCAGGTTTTGAATTCGCTCCCAATGCCCGACTGCCCCTTCAGTCGCTGCTGCTTCACGCGTTCCTTCCCACTAGTCTTGTCACCGCTCGCACCGCCATGGTCAGCCTTGCGCTTTGGGTTGCCGTTGTTATTGTTCATACGTTGCTTGGGGAGATGCTTTGTCCGTCGCGGGACACGCTCTTCGTCGTTCAAGCCAGGAAATTGGTAGATCGCGCTCACCCCTCCAGATGAAGCAGGTACATCTTCTTCGCGGACGACTGCTGATCGCTCCACGGGGCGAGGGGGAAGCTTTGTGAGGGTCTCTTCGTCGATGTCGAATGTCTCGATGTCCTTTGTCGTTGCCTTCTGGAGGAAGGATGGGGCCTTGGTTTCCTTGAAAATGTCATCCACGGGAGGGAGAGCGATGGAACTCTTCGGTGCAGGTGCGTCAACCTTCTTTGGCGCTGGAACTTCTTCGTCCGAGCTGCTGCTGTCGCTGTACTCGGCGCCAAGCAAGGACATGTTCGTGCGAAGCTGGCAAAGGAGGGCAAGGAATCCAATTTGTTTGACCAATCAGTGAATAGATTTAATGTTATCCAATGAAAATTCATTTCCATGGTTTTGGGTATTTTGCCCGCCAATCCAATCGAGTTTAGAGAAAGGAATACAATTGATTGGTTGAAAATGATGTAATTCGCGCGACATGATTGGCCATAATTTATTCACAGCAGTGGACGAATTTCTGCACCGCACACAACGGAAATTGTTCATTTCGCAAAATGATTCCTCTTGGGCGTAAGACCGACACGACCCGCCGTCTCGGCACGGGTTCCTTGGGCCGCGGCACGACGGGCCTTGTCGGACGCGGACCGAACTCTCTTCCGAGTGCTAATGTGGCGCAGACGTATGACGAAGAGTTCACGCTGCGTCTGATCCCGTCGATCAAGAAGTACAACATTGGGCGATTCAACGACAACGAAATGCCGACTCTGTCCAAGTGTGTCCAACCGATCAAAATGTTCAAAGAAGCAGAGAAAGCCCCCGAGGAAGACGAAGAGAAGAAGGAAGAACCACAGGGATGGAACCCGGCGTTGCGCAAGAAGCGCCGTCGCCGAAGGAAGGACACACGGATGAAGAATTGGGTGATTCAGGAGAACGACTCAAAGACGCTCTTCTCGGGGACGGTCGAAGGCGGTGTCACGTCGTCGTACATGCTCATGGTGAAGACACCCAACAAGAACGAGTTTCAAATGTTCCCGGTCGAGGACTGGTTCCGCTTCAAGAAGCCGTTGAACTACCGCACGCTCACATTGGAAGAAGCTGAGGACATGAACAACGAAAAGAAGCGTGCGGTGGAACGCTGGATCATGAAGATCGAGAAGAAGGACGGCGAAGTCGCACCGACGACGTCGATGGTCACGGGGGCGCTCCGGACGGTCAAGTCGGAAGACAAGGACGACGAAGGCAACATCTTTGCCGAGCCCAAGGCCCCGCGGCGCCGCGGCCCCGTCGCGAAAAAGTCGGCGGAAGTGGATGCGACGGGCGACGACGGCGGCGACTTTACCGAAATCTTTAGCGACGATGAAGGGCAGATGGAAGTCGAGAAGGCCAAGGACGACATGGCATCCGAGTCGAGCGAAGACGAGTACGACGAGAGCGCGACGAAGAAGCCGCTCACGGACGAAGGCAAGGCGCTGCAAGATTTGGTGAAACGGACCAAGGAACAGAGCGAGAACCCGAATGCCGCGAACGAGAAGGACGAGAAGGACGACAGCGACGACGAGGACAAGCCGGCGGCGGCCGCCGCGTCGTCCGACTCGAACGTGAAGAAGAAGTTTGATTTCTACGGCAACGAAATTCCCGTGAAGGAACCCGTGGTGGTGGTGGCCGACGACAATGGCGCCGGGGCGGAGGCGACGGGTGATGCAGTCGACTCGGTGAAGCGCCCGCGCGACAAGGAAGAGGACAAATTCAACATCAAGCGCCATGCGCCGACGCCCGCCAAGGGCACTGGACCACCCAAGCTCACGGAAGCTTTGCTCCAAGAAGAACTTATTCGCTACGGTGGTCGCATGAAGACGCGCGACTTGCTCAAGAAGCTCAAGAAGCTGCTCGTGACCAACGACGACAAGGCCATGTTCAAGGACATTGTGCGCACCATTTGCGACGTCGAAGAAGATCCGATCGATGGGCGCTACATGGTGCTCAAGCCCCAATTTCGTTAACAGATTTCAATTTCAAAGATGCATGCTTGTGAAATAAAAAGATCGGCCATGGTGTCCGGATAATGCAGGGGCGCGAAACGAAGATCCGGATACGACACATTTAGACCAGAGCAGGGCGCCGATATGCCGTACTACAGCGTCGACGAGCTTCTCGCCGAGGAAGAGCGCGTGACGTGCGTCTTCCAGGCGGAAGCTGCGGGATGTGGCTACATGGACCCATCGACGGAGGGAGATGATATCCTCGAGAACACCAAGTTGGACCTGCCGTTGTGGCTCGCGGCGGCATTGGCGCGTCATGGGACTGTGAATGTACGACGAGGAGAACGCATGCTGGAGCTGACGCGAGCTGTAGGTGCAAGTGCCGACGTGCTTGAGCGCGCGTTACCGCAATGTGATCAAGGCCGGTCCTTCAGCGGCGAATTTGCGCGACATGAACCCATACTTCTTTGAATTGGGCAAGGCCGTCTTGCCGCTCCTGGCAAATGAAACCGAGTCCCAAGAAATCGACGACATCTTGCGCATCGGGTTTGGTGGCGAGCGATACAAGCAAATTTTGGACCAGTCGATGAACTCCTACGACGAAGACACGACGGAATTCACACGGAAACTTACGGAATACGAAAAGGACCTCTTCCAGGCGGGCGTGAACGACGCGCAGGACTTCCTTCGATGGCGAGAGCGCAAGAACGAACTCATCTCAAGCTCCAAAGTGGTGCAGATCAAGAAACGGAAACGCATCGATGCGTAAAGCATCATGACCGACCCAATGAGCACAACCAACGTCCTATGAAGCATGACATATCATTAGTCGTTTTCGATGAGTTTGCACTTGCAGATGTGCCCATCCTAAGACTGATGACGAGAATTTCCCTGCGCAAACTACGTAGAAGTTGAATGCATGGATTCATTGCTGGAAGAGTCCGAGCGATCCTTTCCTTGCCGACATCAAAGCGATCCAAGTCTTTGATCGCCAAAGCTTGCACGAAAGACCAACATTCAGTTATTGCGTAGGAATGTTTGTTGTTCGTTTGGCGTTACATGAATGGTGGCCTGTGATTGGTCCACCGAGAGTGCAGATTGGTGGAGAGGCCTGAAAATTCGTGCCGCGATCCGCAGATAGTATATTTCACCATGAGCACGCGCTTGTTTGTGCAGAACCTGCCCGTGTATGTCGACGACGAGAAGCTGCGGAAGCACTTCTCGGCGCATGGCGAGGTGACGGACGCATGTGTAGTCAAGACAAAGGACGGCAAGTCCCGCCGCTTTGGCTTTGTTGGCTTCAAGACGGAAACACAGACCGTGAGCGCGCAAAAGTTTTTCGACAAGACGTTCTTGGACACGACGCGGATCAACGTCAAGGTCGCCCAGCCGCGCGAGTCGGTGGAATTGGACCGCCCGTGGAGTAAGTACTCTAAGGGAAGCTCGCGCTACAAGGAGAAGGACGAGGCCAAAGACGTGACCGCGGATGACAGCGACGACGACGACGACGCTGCCAAGAAGAAAACACAGGACAAGCAAAAGGAGACGAGCGCCGGCGGCTTTGACGAGTTTGTCGAAACCATGCAACCGCGTTCAAAGACCAAGTTTTGGGCGAACGATGACGTCATGGATGCGTCGGCCACGTCTGTCGCGACCGCCGGTGGCGCCGACGGGAACGAATCCGACGACGAGTACCAGGACATTACGACACTGCATGATGTACCTGCGGACGACGACGATGACGACGAAGGCGACATGGACAAATCGGCCAAGAAACCCATGTCCGATTTGGATTTCTTAAAGTCCAAGACCGTGCGCCGTATCACCGAAAGTGACGACGAAGACGATGACGACGATGAGGACAAGCCCCACGCACGCCTTGACGACGATGACGATGACGACGATATGGACAAGTCCAAGGTCGTCGCCACCAAGAATGGACGACGGAGCGCGTCAGCCAAAGAGGACGGCTCCACAAAGAAGCCAGTGGTGGACGACGAAGCCGCGCCGACATCGCGTCTATTTATCCGGAACTTGCCATACAGCTGCGTCGAAGAAGACTTGCAGGAACTGTTTGCCGGTTACGGCGCCATTTCGGAGCTCCACATGCCGCTGGACGACAACAAGCGGACCAAAGGATTCGGGTTTGTCCTGTTTCAGTCGATCGCAGATGCCGAGAAAGCGCGCGCGGCGCTGGATGGCAAGCCCTTCCAGGGTCGTCTTATGCATGTCCTCCCCGCCAAGGCCAAGTTGGAGCCCGAAGGTGTCGTGGACCAGACGAATTTGACGTACAAACAGAAAAAGGAATTGGAGCGCAAGGCACTCGCCAACACCAAAGTGGGCTGGAACGCGTCGTACATTCGGGGTGACGCCACCGTCGACGCGCTGGCGTCACGCTTGCAGGTACACGAGAGCGTGAATTCCACGTGGTGACGCGCTATAGGTCAACAAAGGCGAGATCATGGACAAGGAAGCCGGCAATATGGCCGTGCGATTGGCGATTGGGGAAACGATCCTCCTCCAGGAAAACCAAACGTTCTTTGAACAAGAAGGGGTCGACTTGAAGGTGATTGAAGGCGCGGCCAAGACCAAGTCAACGGCCGAACGCAGCACGACGACGCTCCTTGTCAAGAATTTGCCTTTTTCGACCGATGACGTGGCACTCGCACAGCTCTTTCGCACGTACGGCGAACTGAGTCGGTTTGTCCTGCCGCCGTCTAAGACAATGGCGCTGGTCGAGTTTATGGAAGCGTCAGAGGCGCGCAAGGCATTCCGATCGCTCGCGTACAAAAAGTTTCAAAACGTGCCGCTCTACTTGGAATGGGCGCCCGTCAAGGTCTTCAAGAAGGCTGCTACGATGACATATAGCGAGAAGCTCAAGGTGCGCCATGATGGCATCTCGCTCTCATGTTGGTATAGGCGCAAGGCAAGACAGCGACCGCGGCGGCCGCGCTGCCAGACGCCGAGGCCGACAACGTGGCCGAATTGGACAATACGCTCTGTGTTAAGAATTTGAACTTTACGACGACGGAAAAGGTCCTCCAAGCTGCGTTTGAAACGGTATGTTCGGTGACGACGATGACGACGACGTGTGACGACGACACTAGTTTGGCACTTTGCGCAAGGTCACGGTCGCGCGCAAGAAGGACCCCAAGACGGGCAAGCCGACGCTCTCGATGGGTTTTGGGTTTGTCGAATTTAGCACGACGGCCGCGGCCAAGAAGGCCATGCAACAGATGCAAGGTTGGTGGTGACGCCTCTCGAGATGGGGCTCATGCCATGATCAGGCAACATGATTGAGGGCCATGCGATCGATGTGAAACTGTCCAAGAAGCAACTTCGACCAGTGAAGGCCAAGACCAATGCGACGGATGTGCCCAAGACCAAAGTCATCTGCCGCAACATTGCGTTCGAAGCGACCGTCAAGGACGTCCGCGAGCTCTTTGGCGCGTTTGGCCAGCTCAAGATGGTCCGCATGCCCAAGAAGTTTGACGGGAAGCACCGCGGGTTTGCATTTGTTGAATTTTTGACCGAGGCGGAGGCCAAGAGCGCGTTCGCGGCGCTCTCGTCGTCGCATCTGTACGGCCGCCATTTGGTCTTGGAATGGGCGGAAGATGCCGACGACCTCGAGACGCTTCGGGCCAAGGCATCGCGGGACCTTGCGTCCATTGAAGGTAGGATCGATGGACAGGACGAATGCATGCTGACATGGCGTAGATGGACAGCGAGCGGCGAAGCGACGCAAGAACGCCGACGACGAAGAAGACGATCAAGAGTTTTAAATATAATTAAGTGTGATAGAGCGATGCATACGTGTAGGATGTAGGCCACCTCGATGCAGGTCGAGCAAACATATCTCTCTCCTCTTTACAAGGGCGCCGTCGGGAAATGCTCCATGGCGGCGGCGCTCTGAATGATGTGCGAGCTTTTCCATTTGCCAAGTTGGATCTTTGAAGCGATTTCATTGGCCAAAATTAAGTCCCTTTCAGCCTCACAGCTTGGGCGAGTCGTCAACATCCGGATAATTAATACATAAAAAACTGTTTTGTGCAAGGGTTTTGTGAACCCAAAGTCCGAATTTTAATTAAAAGTCGAGTGGGGTACTTTATCCGGAAGGGCGCCTCGGCATCTTTTCTCCTTGTTGACTGCTTCCCCAAGCCAACATCTCACATTCGCGATGAGCTACTGGGTTGTGGCGGTGCCCAATGAAGGCAACAAATCTAGCGACACGACATTCAATGAATTGAAGGCCGAGACCGGCTCCTCGAAGAACGACCTCTCCGGTATACCTTCGCTGACCGCCGCGCCATTCCTGAACGTATGACTGTGTGTAGAGGTATACCGATTGGATCTGCCGTCGGACCTGTTGGTCGGCACGTTGGACTCCCTCATGGTACAGACGATACCAGCCAGCAGTGTATCTCATGCGACGTAGACTCTCGGAGAAGACATGCACCGCGTTGACATGGTCGTGGAAGGCGCCGTGCGCAAGATTGAACGACAATTCCATGACTTGAACAAGGGCGGCGAAGCCCTCACCGTGGACGGAGGTACGTGCGCCCAGTTTCGAACACGACGTGAATGGAGCGGTGGGATGTAGTCCCCGTCACGCGCTACCTGCACCATTTCTCGTGGGACGAAGCAAAGCATCCCCATCGCCGCCCGCTCTCGGAAATCATTTCCATCATTCAATCGGTGCGTCAAATCGTCGGCCCCGTTTTCATCCTCCTGAGACTTGCATGTCTAGTCGATTGGAAAGATCGAAGAAGAATTGAAGCAATTGAGCACCCGCTACACTGAAAAGAAGCAGCAATTAGCGCTCCACCAAAAGAAAAAGGGGTATGCGTCCTTCTCGTCGTCATCGTCGTCTCTGACCAGCCTGCTGTCGTAGTGGCAACCTCTTGGTCGCCAACTTGACTGACATTTTGACTCCTGATATTGTCAAGACATCGGACTTTGTCAACAGCGAATACTTGCAAACACTGGTCGTCGTCGTGCCCAAGTCGCAAGAAGAAGTGTGGCTGAACGAATATGCGACGATCGGCGCCGACATTGCCGAATTCGGACCCAAGCAGTCGCGCGGTGCCGTCAAGGGCTCGCCCGTCGTGCCCAATTCGTCTCGGTACGATTCCTCGACTCTGACCTCCCACATGACGGCATCCCCTCGCTAGCAAACTCCTCGAAGAAGGCGAAGCGTGTCTCTACACGGTCACGATCCTCAAGGGTCAATATCAGTCGGGCGCGTACGACTCGGAAGGCAACTTTGAGGCCGGGACGCTTTTGGACTATGTCGAAAAGTTCAAGCTCGCCGCGCGCGAGAAGCGCTTCACGGCGCGCGACTTTACGTTTGACCCGACGTCGCACGCGACCAACGAAACCATGATCGCTGAGTTGGAAGTCGAAGTGAACCGTCTCTACACGGGGCTACTGCGATGGTGCAAGGCCCATTTTGGCGAGACCTTTATCGCATGGATGCATGTCAAGGCCATCCGCGTCTTTGTCGAGAGCGTCCTGCGATACGGCCTCCCCGTCAACTTTGTCGCGCTGCTCTACAAGCCCAAGTCCGGCAAGGAGAAGCGACTCCGCGAAGTGTTGGAGAAGCGATATGGCCATCTCCAGCCGTCGCAGTTTGCCGCGATCGAAGACTCGGCGGCCGCGTCCACGGTCGAGTACTTTCCGTACGTGTCCAATTCGTTCACGCCGCTGTCGTTGTAAGGCATGACCACGCATCCATGGATATGAGACCACATAAGACTACCAATGAGAGGGGTTCCTTTACACTCGACTTGACGTCACCACGCATCCATGCATACAAAGAGACTACATATGACTGGGATTCCTTTACAATCGACTCGACACGACATTGGCCTCATCGGCCGCCCCCAATCCAAACACGACCCGCAAGACGTCGACAATCGTCTGGACGTAAATGATCTCGACGCACGGGACGCTCGGCGCGACCAAGTCGCCGTCCTTCTTGTTGCCGAGGGGCAGAAGCACGCGCTTGATGCCGGCGCGCGCGGCCGCGTGGACCTTTTGTGTGATGCCACCCACGGGCAAGACGACCCCACGGAGGGTGATTTCGCCCGTCATGGCCAAGTCAATTGGCACGACTCGATCCGTCACAACCTATAAAAGACTCTCAGGTGGTGTTCATCCAAGAGGCGGCAATGCACGTACCGACACGAGTGCGCTGACAATGGCAATCCCAGCCGACGGCCCATCCTTTGGCGTCGCGCCTTCGGGGAAATGAATGTGAAACTCCGACACTTGTTTCAAGTCGATTTGCGCCAAGACGGGCAAATGGACTTTGAGCCACGTGACGGCCAGCTGCGCCGACTCCTTCATGCAGTCGCCCAACGTGCCTGTAAGCGTCAGCTTCATCTCCGACGACGATGGCGGCGCGTCCATGTCCTTGACAACCGACGCCTCGACAAACAAAATGGACCCGCCGACGGTACTCCACGCGAGGCCCGTCGACACACCGGGGATGCCGGCGCGGAGGGCCACGTCGTTGTGCACCGTTTCCTTGCCCAAAATCTGCTGCACAAGGTCCACGGTAATCGTCTCGGCCGGGGCATCGTCATTCACAACTTGGACTGCAATGTGGCGGCAAATCGAACCAATCTAGTCCCATGTCAATCGATACAACCACAACTCGACATACCTTGCGTTGGAGATCGCGCACGCCCGCTTCTTGCGTGTAGTGACCAATCATGTACTTGAGCGCGTCCGGCGTAAACTCGAGCGGCGCCGTGAGACCATGGTCTTGGATTTGGCGGGGCACAATGTACTGCTCGGCGATGGCGAGCTTCTCAGCGCCCGTGTAGCCTTCAATGTGGACAATTTCCATCCGGTCGAGCAGCGGGCGCGGAATCGTGTCGAGCGAATTGGCCGTCGCGACAAACATGACGTGGCTCAAATCAAACGGCACGTTCAAGTAATGGTCCTTGAACGTGTCGTTCTGTTGCGGGTCGAGCACTTCGAGCAACGCATTTGCGACGGCATTGTTGTTGTACCCCTTGACCCCAAGCTTGTCGATTTCGTCCAACACGACCAGCGGGTTCGACACTTGGGCGCGGCGCAGCGCGAGCAATACGTTGCCCGGCATCGCGCCAATGTATGTCTTGCGGTGGCCGCGGATTTCGCTCTCGTCCGAAACGCCGCCCAGCGCCAAGCGCTGCAGCGTGCGATTCATGGCGGTCGCAATCGACTGCGCCAAACTCGTCTTGCCGACGCCGGGCGGCCCAACCAGACACAAAATGAGTCCCTTGGTGCGCGTGCGCTGGTGCATCGTCAAGTTGCGCACGGCCATGTACTCGACGAGGCGCGACTTGACCTTTTGCATGCCATAGTGGTCCTTGTTGAGCTGCGCCTGGACCGTCGCAAGGTCGAGCGGCGCATGCTCCGCCGGTGGCACCCACGGCAGCGCGCAAAAGAAATCCAAGTATTGCAAGATCACGTGGTGCTCGGGCTGGTTTGCGTTCATGCGCTTGAGGCGCTTGTGTTCACGCTGGACCATGAGGAACGTTTCGTCCGACAAGTGCGGCTTGAGCGCGTGGATTTTCTTTTCGAGCGCGCGAATCTCGTCGTCCTCCGACACCCCGTCGTCGTGCGGAGCGTGCTGGAGCGCCGACGCCGCCGCGGCCGTCATCGCTTGCGGCTTGATCGTCTTTTTCTGGTGTTGCAGCATCGCCCAGAGCAGCTCCAAGCGATGGATGACGTTGACAGCATTCAAGACCATTTGTTTTTCCGCAGGGGGGGCTTGGATGTGTGCCGCCAGCATGTCCAACCAGACACTGAGTTTGCGCGCGATTTGAGGGTCGTCTTGGAAGCGCGGCACAATGAGTTGCATCGACTTGCCAAGCGCGAGCCCCGACGTCACTTGGGAGATCAACTGCTTGAGCGGCAATTTCGGCTTGCCATCGTATGTATCCTTCTCCAATTGGACCTTTGCCGTGATGAACGGCTCCGCTTGCAGGACCTCGACAAGGCTAATGCGCGCCAACGCCTGGATCAGCATCGAGTATTCAAACGTTTGGTTCGAGCGCGATCGTTGCAGCTGAATGATACGCGCGACTGTTCCGACTTGCCCAAGTGCATACTTGTCCTTGACACCGTGCTCCGTGAAGACACCGAGGAGGACAGGCATCACTTGCGAGTCTTCGAGAGATCTGTGGAAGTCGTCCCAGAGCGACTCTTGAACCAGGCGGAGGCTGCTCTCGCGGCCAACGGCAATGCGCATGTAGGCGCCAGGGAAGAGGACGGAATCACGGATCGTCAAGATCGGCAGCGTCGACTGGGCCAAAGTTTCCATCTTGACCGCTCGAGGAAAGTTTCAGATTGGAGACGTGGTCGCATGTGCCGAAAGAACACGGCTTCGGCGGAGAAAGGACGTGGATTGGCTGAAATTATCGGCCACCAAGGCTATCCATATCCGGATAAACCGTTCCATATTTGCCTTGCAACAGCACGTTTTAAAACATGCTGTTGCATTTGATGTTTAAATACATCAAACTTTCCTCGAAAAAGTTAAAATGCGCCAATCGTGGAATTAAACGTTGCGTGACGAGCCAATCGAGACTTGCACATTGGCGACTGCATTATCCGGACATTAACCGGACTGGTCGAGACCAGAGTCGGGAAGAAGAAACCTTGGGATGACAATCGACCGCTGTGGCAGCGCAGCGGCTCTGGCGCATGCGTCAAACTTGTGCTGGTTTCCTTGTCAAGGGCACTTCGAGGTCAAAGTCTCTCTTCCATACATGGTGGCAAACACGAATAGCGTGCGGTACAAGTGTAGTAGTCCGCGTTTGTGTTGACTCGACAGACCTTTGGACGTTTGTGTTCTCAAGTTAAACGCCTTGGGCCATCATACTCATTTGCAATACTGTTTGATGCTAATACGAAGGAGTATTTCAGCTTTCTTGCAAGTGTTGAGTGCGATATTGCCCGTGCTGTCGAGAGTGTTTCACCTGGTGCAACGCTTTCCTTTTTTCTCCACAGCTTGACATCTTGCGGAATATATCTCACAGGACTTCCATCGACCCTTCTGCTGCACTTATGCGTTGGGGTTTGAATGGCAGCACTTTATGTGTGGTCCCGAATGAGCTCCCGAACTTGGACAAAAAATCAACTCGAGGCTGTTGTCCTCATGATGATGGACATTCGACACTGCAACTTCAACATGTCCGGATAATTGGTCGCCAGAACCTGAGATTTTACGCGTGGGAGGAATATTTTGTTGCTCAATTGAGCTTTGATACAAGTTCCGAGAAGATTCCGAAAGGTTTCTACGATAAATTTCTTACAATTTCTCGAGATCCCACCCATTCATTGGGTGACCTTTCATCGCAACTTCGCTTCGTTTGACTTGCTGGATGAAACTTCCCTTGCCACGTTTTGGATGTTTCCGGAAGTGAGCAGTACCAGTTAGGTAGTTGCTGCATTGACCTTAACAAGGCGAGAGAAAAGCACGTATATGACTCGCGATGCCATTGGTGTGCACTCGGTCGGTGTCAGCTGGAGCTGCGTCTGAGGAAGGGACTGCTTGGGTGGACAAGAGGCACGGCTGCATAGATGGTCGCGAGGGTACACTCCCAAGCTAACGTGGACGCTTTGTGTTGACGTTGATTCGATGTTGAGAAGACACACTAGATTGATTGAAGTTGCACCTTTGCACATCCGCCTTATCATGACGGAACCATCGCGTCAACCAAACGTAGAGGATGGTATTCACTTCGTCGACGGAATATCAATCGAGCGACGACATTGTGGGGCGATAGCCATGTCATCTTTGGGATCACTTGAGTGTTCTGCCAGCATTGCTGCAGGGTCTGCCACACATTGGGACACCTCTGTTGCATGTACTCGTTGTAACACACGTGAAATGGGTACCAGCACATGTACTCCCAGTATTTTTGATACCGGTATGCGCAGGCGAGGGCCAACGCGATGGCACTTGTGAGGTTGTCCTGGCTAGTCCCCTGACCAGTGGCGGCCACCGAGAGTGCCTTGATCCAGGAAGCCAAACCATCAAACCCTCAGCGCTGCTCTGTAACATCATGAGACGAGGGAAGAGTTTCTGCTCCAGCCTTGACCTGGGTAACACCGAGGTCTGCATTTTCTGTGTGTGTGTAGCGTGGCTATGCTTGGCTGCGGGAAAGTGCGGCGATAAAAGACAGTCCGCCATGCTTCCCTGGTGTATGTGCGCACCAGCCCTCGCGCCGTGGAGACGAGTGGTGTCGTCGTCGTGGGCTGATGCGTTTGACATGTCGAGCCAGACCGGCGCGTCAAAAGGGTGGACTTGGCCTGTGACAGCGGGTGGTCCGTTTCGCTCTGGGCCAATCGGTGTCCGTTTCAAACTAATTTCGAACCAATCACACTGCGTGCCGTCGCCCCACCCAGGTTGCCAAGGCTCTCACGCGTTTGTTGTGCGACGGTGGTTCAACGCGACGATGTAACACCCGCAGCTACTCTTCACCAGTGGTGTTGAGGTCATCGTGCAGCGTCCATTCCACATTTTGACACATACACACCATGGACCGATATTGTATCGACCACGAGATTGCCGCCACGCGCGACTCCCAAGTCCTGCTTTGCGCGGACACCGTCACGGGCCGCCCCGTTGTCGTCAAGCGCATGCGCGTCCACCATGTCGTCGCCGCCGCTGCCACCGCCGTCTCCACGGAGTTGCACGTCCATCGCGACTTGAGCCAAGACGGCGGTCACCCCAATGTCCTCCAACTCCTCGACGCCTTTACAATGGACGGCCATGAACACATTGTAATGGAGTACTGCGCCCAAGGCGAGCTCTTTGACCTTGTTGAGAATGCGCCAGACCGCCGTCTTGATCCCGCGCTCGTCTGCACCATCTTTGCGATCATTTGCGACGCGGTCCACTACATCCACACCCGAGGCTTCGCCCACTGCGACCTCTCGCTTGAAAACGTCCTCGTCGATGGGCTCGGCCAACTCAAGCTGAGCGACTTTGGCCTTGCCACACCCCTCCACGAAGCGTCACACCAACACGCGCTTGTCGGCAAGGACTTTTACATGGCCCCCGAGAAGTACATGATGGATGCGCACGACCCTGCCAAGGCGGATGTATGGTCGCTCGGCGTCATGCTCTTCATCCTCGTCACGGGCTACCCGCCCTTTGAGTCGGCGCGCGCGAGCGACAGCTCCATGCAACTCGTGGCCACCAAGGGCCTGCGATCCCTCTGCCAAGCGTGGCAGCTGGACAGCGTCATCCCAGCCCACGCGATGACGCTGCTCGAAAAGATGCTCGAAGTCAACCCAGCCGAGCGCTGGAGCCTCGACCAAGTCATGGCACATGAGTACGTTGTTGGCCAAAGCAAGGATCAGCATTCCATGCCGCTGGTCAATGCGACGGCCAAGAAGCCGTTTGTGCTGCTTCAAGGGGCCGCCGCGGCCCATTGAAGATTCGACACCCGTTTTGGTCCTATTTACAGCTAAATTATTATTTTGACCAACACTACAATTGGAGTATATTTCGACGTTGAGCATTTGGAATGGAAATTTGCCTCAAGAGGATGACCTGCACTTTCCTTGCAGTTGGACCGGAGAATGCATGTCTTTCCAAGTTGGTGATTTTCGACGATGTTGCCGCCTGGTTTCTCCATCAACCTGCTGCTCATGTCCATGCTGGCACTTCGAACAATGGAATGCTTCTACGAAGGACTCATACGCCGCCGCCTTCACCGCGTCCCCAGCCATGCTCATAACATCATATGAAAATTGCCATCGGATCATTTTCTCGGCGATGCCGCAATCGCCCATTGGTCGTGTCATCTGCTTGTAGCCACGGGAACATGCTGCTAGTGTCGTTGCATTGGGTAGATGATGTGTGTCTCGATCGCTCAGGGTAAATTCAAGGCCGTGCTTGCTCTGCGCCGCAAGGGGCGGTCTCAGGCACAAATATATCTCCTTGCATGACGCGATCGGTGTCTCAATCGCTGCGACCGCTCGACAAGTTTGGATCTTGTGGCGGTGCAAAGATGTACGGTTGGGCGTGTTACTCACTGGCGGGGCCACTGGCTTTTTTTACCGCACCATACAAATTCCGAGATGATTTTCCAAATTTCGAAAAAAATACTGTAGTCTGATCCGTCCAAACGGTTTCAAAACGCGACTAAAATTTCACTCCACGTGAATATGCTCGTGGCGTCTTGCTCGTCCGCCTGGTTCCTATCACGACGACCTCCGCCGCCTCCGCGGAGGAGATGGACTCACCCTCGTGTGTATGTGTGTCATGCACCGGGCGAGTCCGGAAGAAGAACGCCGTTGCGCCTCTCGCGCTTCTTTGCGTTCGATGCTTGAGCCAGTTCGACGTTCGGCACACACATTGCGCAACAGATCCATGCAGGTTGAATCTTGGGAGTGGGCCAGCCAATCAGATGCGAGTATAGAAAACGTAAGCATGGCGAGAGCCAATCAGAAGCCAGAGATGCGTCGCCAGCCTCTGCAAACATCTTCTCGATATTTGTGGGCAGAGAAAATCACACCCAACGCCGCAGCAGCAACATTCACACATTCTTCTCGCCGAGATCACACCACGAGCATGGAGAGATACACCGTTGTCCGACGACTTGCCGCGACGCGATCCGGCCAAGTCCTCCTCTGCACAGACCGACAAACCGGTGCCAGCGTCGTCGTGAAGCGCGTCAAGATGCAGACGGGCCGATGGCGGCCCGCCATGTCGGTCGAACGCCAAGTCCACCGCCATCTCACGAAAGGCGACGCATCTGGTCATGGCCACATCCTCAACCTAATTGACGACTTCACCCAAGACGGCTTTGAACACTTGGTGTTGGAGTACTGCTCGAACGGTGAACTCTTTGACCTGGTCGACGACATGCCCGAAGGCCACCTCGACGCACAGGATGCCGAAAAGTATTTCCAGCAAATTTGCGACGCCGTCCAATACATGCACTCGCGCGGCATTGCGCACTGCGACCTCTCGCTCGAGAACGTCCTCGTGGACGCGCACGGCGTCCTCAAGGTGAGCGACTTTGGACTGTCCATGGCGATCGAGAAGCGCCGCCGCCACGCGGTCGGCAAAATGTTTTACATGGCGCCGGAAATGCACACGGGGCAAACGTACAACCCCGTCAAGGCCGACGTGTGGTCCCTCGGTGTCATGCTCTTCATCATGCTCACGGGAAACCCGCCCGTGGAATCGTCCGAAGAAGACAATTCCGTGATCCAATTCGTCCGCGAGCGCGGCTGGCGCGCACTCGTCTCCGCATGGGACTTTAACGACTTGATCTCGCCCGACGCGATGGATCTCCTTGAGAAGATGCTGCAGCTCAACCCAAGCGAGAGATGCTCCATGTCGGACGTCCTCTCGCATCCATTCATGAAGGGCGGTCCAGAAGCCCACGTGTACGACGAAGTCTTGAGTCGCAAGTTGAGTGGCATGCATTTGGCACCCTCGATTGCGCTGTGACCACCACAGCACTATCTCATTAATTTATAAGGCAACGCTTTGGATTGTCTCCAACTCTTGCTTTTGCTACGGCGTGAGCATCCTGGGGTAGGTCAGCCATGTGAGCGAGATGCGCTGGGTCAAATCACTTGCCACACACGAGGTCAAGTGGGCGCCGGTGACGTCCACACGCAAACACAATCCGCCTTGTTGGACAGCTTGGGTGGTCGTTCCATCGACGCGCCATTGTTGGTTCGATGACGCGCCGGCGCCGTCGCATGGCTGGAGACCGACTGTGACATTGTCGGACGTCATGCAGAGACCTGAGACGCCATGTACGATGGTTTTGGTGTCGTAGTCGACAATCCATTGCATGTTGGGCAGCATCCACGTGGCAAAGTCCTCGGGGATGGGCTCTTGCACGATTTGGCGACCTGAGGCGACCGAGACGCGCTGCCGCCACGGCAGAGAGAGGTAGACGCGCTCACTCGTTGTCCAAAACTGCGCTGGGTCGGTCCCGTTGCATCGCACGAGCGGCGCCGCCATTGAGACCAAACACAGCTTGGAGCTTGCGTGACGAAGGAGGTGGGCTTGGGGCACCCACTTTTGATTGGGGTTGGCGCTGTCACACCACCACGTATGCACTGCGTACGCTTGCGTCGCGGGGTTCCAATACGCATCCAAGCAGTCGCCAAAGCGGTCGGATCGGAGCTGCAGCGTTGACGTGTGGTAGATCCAGCGCTCGAGCCGCGTGGGGCCGCCAACGAGGGTTTTCCACGTGGCATCCTGGACGAGCATCGTATTAAATTGTGCAGGATCTCGCGTGAGGCTTTGTCCACCACCGCGTTGCCACGTAAGCGGGGGAGTGGCACCCTGTAACACTGCAGAGGAAATTGTGGAATGAATACATGTTAGAACCTCTTATCTACAACTAAGTGTTTCATTGAAGTATAGTAAATCTCATATAAACGTGCACTCGACGCGTGCACTCGACGCGTGCACTCGACGGAAGTTGTTTCCTGTGATCTCGAAAAGTCCCAATGAGTTGCGCAACCTGGTGCGTCAGCGTGACTTAATGGCAGACGACCAGACGACAACTAATATACGTATCTCTATCCGGATGGATCACTACACACCCGCCGTGGGCCACTAGCGTATTCGTTGTGAGAGGTAGGACAAGACAGCCACACACGTACGTCGGGGAAGCGAGTGAGACTCTCGTAGGCGTTGACGAGGCCACTCAAGCTCCATCGATTCCACGTTTGGTCGCCAGCCATACGCCACGACCAAAAGGCCCAGCCGGCGGCTGCGCCGTTGACCATAGCGAGCATCGCATCGACCAATGACGTGGCACCCGCAGGTGTGTTAAAGGCGCCACCCACGAGCGTCCACTCGCCGAGAAAGAGCGGGTGGCCCGTCCACGTGCGAATGGCATTGGCCCAGGCGCCGACGCCGTTGGCGAGAATCTGCGCGTCCGTTTGGTTGTCGTAGCCCCACACAACGTACGGATGCCAGTCGTGCCACACGTGGCTTCGATCAACGCCATAGTCTTGCATGCATCGACTGTTTTGACACCAGAGGAGCGGCGACGTGACCAAAATGCAGTCGCTCCCGACCCCTTGCCGCACGTCGTTGTACACGTCAACGTAGTATTGCTGCAGCACGCTGTCGTCAGTCGCACCCGCGGGTTCGTTGAGCAAACCAACGCCGAGAAACGCATCGTCTTGGCGGTACCGCGTCGCGAGAAACACGACAAAGGCCCGCGTCGCCCGGACATGGTCGTCGCTCTCGGACCAGTGCGCGCCGTCGTCCATGGATGGCCCGCTGTGATCGGCGCCGTTCTGCGACCCAGGCGCGCCGTGGACGTTGACGAGCACGGCGACGTTGTAGCGGACGGCCCAGTCGCGGACGAGGCGGTCGAGGTAGGCGAGGCCACCTGTGGCGTACACGGCGCACTAGGTAGAACAAGTCAAGAAAGGATGAATTGAGTCGACGGACATCGTTGCTGAGTTGGATGGTGGGAAGGCCAACACAGCCTTGGATCCAATAGCCCACGGGCACGCGGACAAGATTGAGCCCCGCAGCTGCGATCTGTGCAATGTGAGTTTCGGTGATCCACGTTCGTCGGTGCTCGTCAAAGGCGGCTTGGCCCGCGGCGCGGCCAAGAAATGCCATCGTGCTAAACTCGCCGCGGCCACTGATGTTGGCTGGTACACCGGTCCAGATGGGCGAATCCCCCGTCATCCACTGCTCGGCAACGAGCCACCCGCCGAGGTTAACACCGCGGGCCGAGACGGTGCCGGCGCGGATCTTGGATTGGATGTGGGCGGCGACGACGACGACAGCGGCGAACGTCAAGAAGGCGACACGACGTTGATGCTGACCCATGAGGACGACAAAGTTGAATGCTTGGGATGCAAATGGGTGTTGTTGGGGCGTTACACGATGGGTGTGCTGCTGCCGTGCGACTTGGCAGTGGACATACTCGACACCCGTGGAACCGACGGGCCGTTTCAAAACCAAAACGAAACTGCCTGACGGCGATTATGTCCAAAGGGGAAATGTCTAGGCGTTTCTCGTCTTCCATTTTGTGGTTTGATGGGGCACAAGAAATATGAGTTGGACATTTTCGGTCACACTCGAATATTGGAATCGATGTGACAAATGGGCTGACATTGTGTATTGACTTGTTGAGCGTCTCCATCCACGCTGACTACTCCGTTTGAAATCAATCATTCGATACACACACAGCGCACAGGAAAAAGAGTATATTTCAAGAGCTAAGTCGACGTGATGGTCGCGCCAGTGGACGCGTCAGCCGCCGCGATCGCAGGGTTGCTGATCCACTGCAGATGGATCTGTTGCGCCTTGAAGAGCGGGTCGGATGGGCTCAAGCACGCATTGAGCACGGGCGCACTGGAAAGGTCAAGGCAAAAGCCAACATGCGTCCAGTGGCGCAACTGTCGCGTCGTGGCGTCGTAGGCCCACAGTTGGTTGAGGTTCGCTGGGTTGCACGCCCATGTGTGGACGGCACCGCCCTGCTGCGCTTGGTATCCATCCAAGCACTCGCCCGAGACGGTGTTGGTGACTTGGTGTGTGTCGTGTTGGATGTACCATTGCGTGGCAGGGTCCGCCGTCGTGACTTTGGTCACGCCCGAGGTCGACGACGCGCCGTACGAGATGAGCTTGGCGCCATCTTTGGCTGAGACGAGACGCGAGACTTCGTTCACGGCAAAGTACTGCGTCGGGTCGGCGGCGTTGCACGGCGCGAGCGTGTTGGTCCCGTTCGAGTACATGGCGAGGCACTTGGCGTACGTGTCGTGGCGAATCGTGTGATTCGTAAACGTCCATTTTTGGTTGACGTTGGTGTAATCACACCACCATTCGTGCGCGCCGTACACGCCGTCTTGGAAGAACCCATCGAGGCAGAGCCCCGATCGGTCCGAGCGAACTTGGTGCGACGTGGGATAGTACACCCAGCGCTCCATGTCGACGACGCCAAAGAGCGAGATGAACTTGTCGTTGCGAACGAGGCCACCGTTGAGCCACTGGTAGAGCTCGAGGCGTTGCTTGGGGTTGGCGCGCACGACCGTGAGTGGCTGCGTCGCGTTGGGCAGGTTGTTCTACAAGACGTGGTCAACGCTCGTGCTGCCATGTCATCCCTTACATAGTCAAATTGATTTGAGTGGTTGTACGCGTTGAAGAGGCCGCGAACGTTCCAGCCGTTCCACGCATTGTCGCCGGCGATGCGCCACGACCAGAGCGACCAGCCCGCTTGGGCGTTGCCCACCATGTCGAGGAGCGCCGTGCGAAACTTGGTGGCCGAGTCCGCCGTGTTGAACTTGCCGCCAGGGCCTGAGAAACTCCACTCGCCAAAGTGGAGCGGGTGGCCTTGCCACCACCACGCGTTGTTGCCCCACGAAAACGCCCCTTTCGAGATGATGTCACTTTCGGAGACGCTCTCGTAGCCCCAGACCAAATACGGGTGCCAGTCGTGCCAAACGTTGGTCATGTACTGGCCAAACCATTCCATGTGGGGGCCCCACCCGTTGCTTTGGAACCACAAGAGGGGCGACGTCATGAGGATGCAGTCGCTCCCGACCACGGACCGCACATCGTAGTACACGTCCTGAAAGTACTGCTCCATCGTTGCGTCGTTGGTGCTCCCGCCAGGTTCGTTGAGCAGACCAATACCCAGGAACGCATCGTCGTTCTTGTATCGATTCGCAAGAAACGAGACAAAGTTGCGTGTCGCGAGCACGTTGTCATAGCTGTCGGACCAACTGGACTTGCCATCGATGGTGCCGCTGTGGTCGGCGCCGTTTTGGGACCCGGGCGCGCCGTGCACACTGATGAGCACTGCGACGTTGTACGTCTTGGCCCACTTTTGGATGAGCGAGTCGAGGTAGGGAAGGCCACCGGGCGCGTAGCCAGCGCACTAGACATGGAGGTGGAGCCGGTGCATCATGGGCCTGTAGTACCTGGCTCGCGAGGGACGCGGGGAGGCCGACGCAGCCTTGGATCCAATACCCCACGGGCACGCGGACCATGTTGAGTCCTGCTTCGTGGATCAACTTCAAGTCGAGTTCTGTGATCCACGTGTCGCGGTGCAGCTTGAACTGCTTGTCACCTTGCACTTGGCCGAGCGATTGGTACAGCGTGTACTCGTCCTGGGCGTTCGGATCCGTAACGTTGGTCCACACGGGCGAGTCCCATGTCATCCACTGCTCGACGACGAGCCAGCCGCCGAGGTTGACGCCGCGGGGCTTGCTGCGGAGTGTTTTCAAGTCGGCCGCAATGTGCGCTGATGCGAGGCCAAGGAGGGCCATCGTCGTGGAGAAGGCCAGGGGTAGATGCATCTTGGTCGGAGCACAAAAGTGAGAATGGTCGCCATGTCAACTTATCCTCGTCGTGCAACGGACGGTGTCGATGACTTTACTATCCACCCCACCTGCGGTGTGCTAAAAATAGACGCGAGAAGGCAGGTTCTGGTTTTGTCAACATCAACTCAGGCACTGCTGCGTGCACCACGCAACGCGTGCCAAAACCCGCACACGTGAAACCCCTGGCTTGGCGGGCAAGGCCAAAACCACCCGAACGGATGTGTACGTCGCCAGAAATACCATGGCCAAGGACGCTTGTGTAGCATGAAGGACTGCCTTGCATGAACCACCTTGCTTCCTCCGCCTGACACGACTAAGAAACCCGGAGATCCATGGCGCTCAACATGTAACGACCCACCAGCAACGATGGTGTACATCCGCGGGGGTTTCTTCCGAGAATCGTCGTTTCAGACCTCATATACCCAATAAACCCAACGTCTCGGCGTCGCACCCGTCGACTTGTTCTCCGACAGGCTCGTGTCCGCATGGCGCGCCCCCCCCCGCTTTTGCCGCATTATTGGACATTGCATCATGCAACGGATCGCATGAGGCAATGCGTTGGATCATGCAACGGGTCGCAGGTCGGATCATTCGTGTATGCAAACGGTCCGGGTGGAAAATTTCACATCTTGGCAGTCAACTTCTCACACGCAACACCCCAGGATATCATCGGTGGACGTCATGACTTGTTTTTCAATTTTACGACGACGAGGCAATCTCATACACTTGCAAGAGCGCGTCGTCGCCGCCAGAGACCAACCGAGTGCCAGTCGTGTTGTACGCAACGCTCCAGACCTATCCACGAGCGTCATCATGACTGTGATCAACAACGTTCGTCTACCTGGTCCGTGTGGCATTCAAACGTGTACAAGCAATTCTTGGCCGCGAGGTCCCAAATTTTAACCTTGCGATCGCCACCCCTACCATTCAGGTTCAGCCACGTTGGCGGAGGCGATGCGCCACATACCCCGTGGCGAATTGCTTGCGGTCAGGGCTGCACGCGACACTCAGAATCCACGAAATATGGCCCGACACCGATGCTACCATGCTCTTTTGTGTGCTAAAAGTAGGAAGATGAGAGGAGGAAGCATTAAGTTGATGTACATGTCGTAGACCTTGACATGCATGTCGTCCGAGGCCGCGAGGAGGAAGCTGCCGTCGGGACTAAAGGCCACAGACCGCACAGGCTTGGTTCGATCTAAGACATAAAGTGAGGCGGCGTGTACAGGACAATGTCAACGACCTTCGTATTTCTGCACCAAGTCCCCCGTTTCAACATCGAAAATGGCCACGACGCCGTCAAAGCCGCCGCATGCGACTAGCTTCCCGTCGGGCGAATACGCGACCGAGATGATAAACTTGCCATCCGCGGCGATCGACTGCACGATCTTCTCCTGCTCGAGGTTGATGATGTTCACCTTCCCTTGCTGCGACCCCGACGCGATGAACTTGTCGTTCGGCGAATACGTGATTTGCCACGTCTCACCCGCACCTGTGTCGATGGTCTTCTCGATCCCACCTGTTTCGAGGTTCAGGATGCGCACTTGGCAGTCCAGTGACGATGTTGCCGCGCGGCGGCCGTCCTTCGTCGCGACCACGGAAATCGTCCCGAGCACGTGCCCCGGGTACTGCTTCACGACCGACAGCGTCTGCGAGTCCTCGAGCGAACTAGCGTCCCAGCTCTTGACCACTTCGTCGACGGACCCACTCAAGATCTGATCGCGGCTCGTCCAGCATGTGCTCCACACACCGTCGTTGTGCGCAGACGCGACTTTGGATGAAGCGCGGTACATGCCACAGCCGACCAATTTCCAATTTTGCCCATGGGAGGGTATCCGGACAACGGGGGTATCCGGATGAGCTGCGCGCATTTTCTGAGCGGATGATCCGTCGCGGCGTGCCATCCGTGGTGCGCAAGGCGGTGGCAGGATGGCAACGGCGTCCGTATTACATCTGGCGCGATATTCCATATGCAGACCTTAATAACCCCAAGCAGATCCTGGTGCGCCGCTGATGCCGTTCTCTGTCCTTGATGACGATGACACATGACATTTGATGCTTGATAGGATGTCGTCGTGCCCAAGAACCCTCCCTTTCCGCGGGAAGCCCTCCCCGTCGCGGTATTTGTCCACGGCGGCGCATGGCAGCGCGGGGATAAAGAGGGAGCACATTACGTCCATGTCGCGCCGACGCTCGCGCGGCATGCAGGCATCGTCGTTGTGACGATCAACTATCGCTTGTCCCCAGAAGTACAATACCCCGAGCACGTTGAAGACACATTGCGCGCCGTACAATGGGTTGCCCAGGAGATCCACAAGGTAGGAATCGACACGTGGGAGTTGCTTCAGTTGACTTCTGGCGCCCTTCCAGTATGGCGGCGACCCCGCGCGCATCATCCTCATGGGGCATTCCGCCGGCGCGCATTCAGTGTTCAAGCTCGCCATGGATCCGTGTGCATTCCCCGCCTGCCCCGCGGCACGCATCTACTTGCACGGCGACGCTCTCATCTCCCGATAGATCAACGGCCTCGTCGGCATCTCGGGCGTCTACAACATTCTGCGCCTCTCGCATGCGACGATCTTTGGGTCCATGGTGCTGGATCCCGTGTTTGGGTCGACAGTCCAAAGGTGGCGAGAAGCGTCGGTGATGCAACCCGACTGCCCCGCGCGGCATACCGACACATCCATCCTCCTCCTCCATGCCGAAGACGATTTCCATCTCGACGAAGACGCGACCGAGTTGCAAGCATGGCTCGAGGCCCATGAATACGTATGTAGACGTCGTGCTTGCTGTCTCACATGCCTTGGCAGACGCGCGTGCGGCGGCAAGTCATCCCGGCGTGCAACCACCTGTCCATCGTTGGCAACGTGCGCGACGAGTCCGTGCTATCGCCGACGACCCAAGCGATCGTCGATTGGATCCATGAGACGACATCGGAGACACGTGGGGCATGTTGAAGAGCATTACACCAACTTGCGGTCGGTCAAGGCGCGGACAATGCATCCGTTGCCGGCCTTCGTGACCAAGTGGCCGTGCCATTCCAAGAGCAGCGCGTTGTTCTGTGGGATGCTTAAGCCGCGGTAGAGATATTTCATCAAGACGTCTTCCAACTCGGGCGTGAGCGCCTGCACGACGTTGCTCACGTCGGCTTTGGAGCATGCCTGGAGCGCGGCAAAGACGGTCTGCGCATTCGCATTCTTGATGTTGTCGGACGTGGCGTTCACTGGGGGGTTTTCCAGCGACGCGGCGACGGCTTCGACAAACTTCTTTTGCATGGTCAATTGTTGCACGCGGGTCGCGCGCGCTCGGACGTCTGCTTCTTCGCTCATCTCGACGTTCGAGGTGGCAAATCTGGGGATCGTCGGGTGTTCTCAGTAGAAGCACACATGTAAGAACTTCTGTATAAGAACAGACCAGCATTCTGCCAATTCAAATCCCATTGGCTGAAATATGGAGCAGATGTGAGATCTGATTGGTGCATGACCTGGGACTTGACATCGTGTATCACATGACTTTCTGCCGAAAACATGGATGCCATTGTATTTAATTGCACCGACTCAACATGGCTCGTCACGACGACAAGATTAAAAGATGCAAAATAATATGCAGAAAACGTAACTCTTGCTTTTAAAATATAACGGCGCAAACATTTTCTCAGTTACGGAATCATCCGCAGCTCGGGAGACTTCGGGAATGGAGAAGGTGGTCGCCGTAGACGGATATACATCCCCTATGTCGCTCAAGATGCTTTCCCCCACCACCCACACCAACGGTGTCCTCTCGACAAGCCCACCAACGACCTGTTACCGTGTCCAGGTCGTCAATGCGATGGACGGGGTTCGGCACGAGGTCGACCTCACTTCGCGGTACGTCATTCTCGTCCTTGATCGCGGCATGACTTGTGCGCAGTGCGACTGTGAACGTCTTGCGCCAAGAACTCGTTCTCAAGACGGGCATTCCTTGTGACGAGCAAATTCTATTGTATGGTCCGCCCTACGCGCGCCTCGACCCGAAGAAGTCGATGGAATCGTATCAACTGCATCTCGTTTCGGTATCCCAGAGTTGTGCTCCGTCTCGTTACCCTCTCTCTTGTAGAAATCTGTCTATGTGTACGACCGAAGGGTGCTCTCTCAGGACAACCCACCCATTCCGCGCGTCGTTCTCCACCCCCAGACCGTCGACGGTAAATTACCCGGTCGCGGCGTGAACCCATATGATGAAACGATGCTTCTAGTACCTCGGGTTCCTGCATCCTCGAGCTCAACGTTGTTGCAAGAGACGTCGAGTCCATTGCTCCGTGCGCTATTTGACTACGAAACCCAATTCCATCAGCAGTATCTCATGGCCGAAGCGGTGGAAGAGGCAGGGACCGCGCGCTTGGCGTCGACGGACGCATGCATCGAGCAACTTCGTGCCCAAAGCAACGGCATTCAAGCTGCCTTGGCCAACTTGGAAACCCACCACACGTACATGTCCTCTTGTGCGCGCTCTCTCTCTCATTGTTGCGCAGCGCCATGACGCAGCGGTTCACGCCGTTTTGGAAGGAATTCCAAGCGGCGTCGGACGACCACGCGCAGCTACTGGCCAACTTTGATGCGTACGTGGCTCGTCTCAAGGGCATTCCCTTGCATCCTGCGCTGGCGACGGCCACCCGCACGACACTGGTCGACTGCATCCCGCTCGACCGCGAGCGCGACTGGCTCGTCTCGTGCCAACAGTCGCACGGCTCGCTCCAGTCCAAAATGGAAGCGTTGGCGGCGTCGTACCACACCGTCTCGGACACGATCACGTCCAGCCGCCACAACGCCCCGTCGGCGATCTCGTCGGAAGTGTTGCGGCAGAAGGACGCGTTTGCCACGAGCGTGACGAGCCTGGCGTCGATGCGGCAGACGCTGCGGGAGAATTACGAGGCCGTGTCGAAGCGGGTGGCCGAAACGACCCAGCAAACGCTCGAGGAAGCAAGCTCGACGACGACCGCAACCTCGATGAACATGAGCTTTATGTTTGGCTCGACGCACATTTTGGAAGCCTGCCGCGGCTTGGACGACCTCTTTCGTCAACAAGCCGACGTGGTACGAGCCATGATCAAACAACAGGTTGCTCGACTTGCGTAGTTGCCCGCGATGCAAAAATTGGACGACGAGCTCAAGGACTTTATGAATGGCATGGCCAAAGCAAAAGAAGAGTTCTTCCCCGTCGTCTACGCGCAGCTCAAGCTCGTCTCGCAGCTCCAATCCGACATTGTGGACTTTGAAACGCATTTGGGCATCCTCCGCGACGCGTTGGCGTACCAAAAGCGTCAATTTGCCGAGTTGAAACACATTGAGAAATTGCCAGGTACTGCGTCCTGACACGTACAACTTATCGAGTGGTGGCGGGTAGAGGCGTACGACGCGTGTTTGGTTGAAATCAAGCGCCGCCGCAAGTATGGCCGCGTGTTCCAGCTCCGAATCAACGAAATGGGCGAAAAGATGGTGGCGATGCGCGAGGAAGAAATCATGTGCCGCGAATCCTTTTTGCGCGAACATGGCCAGCATTTGCCGCGGGATTTCGCGCCTGGGTTGACGGAAAAGCCGTCGCATTGCATTGTCTCGATGCGGCCCTTTGACACGGTTGGAAGACGCCGAGAGGCGATGATGGTGCCCATGTCGCTACTTGTAGAATCTACCGGCGATCGAAGAAGATGCGCTGGACGAGCCTCCCACAGAACTGCAGCTGCTCAAGCAACGCTGCCTTGCGTTGGAAGCCCAAGTGGCCGACTTGCAGTCGGAATTGGACGAACAGAAAAAGGCGTCGTGCCACTGCGATGACTCGTATTCGAATTCGTCGAGGTAATCGTGCGTGAGAGGATACTCGGATAGCGTGATCGTGACTAGTTTGAGTGCCAGCGTCGACACGGCGCTCCAAGGGCCCAAGTTTCCGCTCGTGCTCGCGTTGGCGGCGACTGCGGGCCTCAACAATTCGTCGGAAAGCGTCAAGGACCACGAACACATCAAACGACTGAAGGAAACGCTCTACGAAAAGGACACGCGCCTCGCACAGCTCGAAGACACGCAGTCGAGTTTGAACGACACGGTGCAGCAAATGCAATTCAACATGGGCATGCAGCGCAACTGGCTCAAGAAGGTGACGCATGCGCTCAGTCTGCCCGAATGCGACTGGGACAGCGCCGAGGGCATGCACGACACCCTCATGCAAATCGAAGACAAATGGAAGACGAAGCGCGAGTCGACCGAGCAGTCGGACGGCGCCAACGTCGTCGCCGCCGCTGCCGAGTCGTGGGACGACCAAGACAAAATGTCAAAGATTGCGTTCCGCGCGTTTTCGTACAACGATTTGGCGCTCTTTTTGCCAACCTTTGCGCCCAACGACGTGAACGCCGCGAAGATTTACCTCGCGTTCCACTTGGGCTGCCCGAACCGGTTTTTGTCGGACGAATCCATCACGACGTTTTACCAGACGCAAAACAGGTATTACGGCTCATGACACTGGATGGTGTAACTGTCGAGATAGATACCCCGAGTACATTTTGGGCCGCATTGTCTATATTGACGAGCGCGTGGCCACGGAGCGCGACAATCCCTACCGCTTGATCACGGGCACGACCTTTTATGTATTGACCGTCACGTGCTTGGTCGAATATTAATTTTATGACGAACAAATATTCACAACAACGATCGAGTGTGGGAACTTGCACGAGAGAGTGCCATGTGGTATCCGGATAACGGTGTCCTTTCGTAACCGGATTGCACCGTTGGGTTTTCTGGGCTTTCGTCGTTCGGGGAAAGGAACGCACAGTTGAAAAGTGTCGATGGGCCCTCCGCTCCAGCTTGTGGTTGCCTTTGGAGGCATTTGGACCCTCTTGACATGTGCGTGGGCGCTCCACTGCATCGTCTCCCGTCAGGTGCGTCTCTCGTCTCTGGACTGTGCTACTATATCCGTCTGATATAGTACCTCACACCGCTCCACGCCGCCATGACGCTGGTGGCAGTTCTCGCGAACGTGGACATGGCCTCGCACGTCGCCGCGAAGACGACACCGCTGGTGGCGTCTTGCATGGCGGGAGTGCACGCTCTCTTCCTCTCGTCCATGCTCGTTGTGATCATGCTCGTTGCGAATGGTTATGCGATCACTGTGGCGTCGCTGCGGAAGCGTGACTGGGCGCGCATCATTTGTACGTTGCTTTTTGGGGTTCTTGACTAAGTCTTCCTCTAGTGTATGCGTCGGTCTCGGGGTTTCTTCGATGGTGGCGTTGCGTCGCGGATGCCTTTCCGTGGATGTTGTTGGAAATGACCGTCCAGTTGATGGTTTTGCTTTACGTCATGCGGGTAACCTTATCCTTTGGAGGCATTGCACGTATCAACCTTGTATAGGCCACGACGATGAACATGCATTTTGCATTGTTCCTCATGGCGCTCCTCCGGCGGGTAGGCGGATACGTGTCCAGGACGCATGCTTGACGTGTGCTTCGACAGGAGGGCGTGTTGCATGACGTGCCACTTGTCTACCCCCACTACAATCTCTTTCGGAACTGCCGAGTCGTCTTGTCTGTCTTTTTCACGTCGTACATTTTGGTGCGCTTCGTGTGTATGCCTCTGTTTACGTATTGTTAGGTGTGTGCTTGGACATTTACAGTGTTGGAACACGTGCCCCATGTGTTTTTCGTTGCCGAGCAAGTGATTTTTCTGGCGCTGGCCATCTACTTTGGGTACCAACATTCTATCACAATCGTCGCGTTTTGTTAATCTCGACAACAGGACGGTGCTGCGCCCCGTGCCAAAATACGGCTTTATCGACGTGACGCAGCAAATGCAGCTGAATTTCCCACAGTTTTTCCGCGTCTATTCGCGGCTCTTGCAAAACATGGACGTCGCTGACCTCCTCTCGGAGGACGAAGTCCGCCCCATTGTTGGCGACCGAGCGCCGCCGCCGCACGCGGTGGTCGTGATTGAGAACCCGCCATCGAGGACGGACCAAGGCAACCTCGTCCCCAACATTGGCGTCGGCATCAAGCGCAAGAGCGACGCAAGTAGTGACATTCAGTCCATGTGAAATGCGATGAATGGACGAATACTGCGGCAAGTATATGTGTGGGCGAATGGACATTCCGATGGTGTGAAGATATACCCTCGGAGCGGACGTCTTGCAAGGGTGTAAGAATCGATAAAGATGATTCCGCTTTGCATTATACAATCTAATGCACTGGGAGTGGATCCGAATGGGGCGAACAAGACGTTCGAGAAGGGACGGCAAGAGGAGGGGCTCGAGCAGGATGGAGGGGATTTAAAAGAGCGGCGCCTTTTGGTTGAGCAAAAACATGAGCAAGATGAAGACGATGAGGCCCGCGAAGGAGAGGATCGCCCGCGTGTAGTTGGAGGTCGAAATCGCGTGGTGGTATTTGTCGATCGCTTGTTCAAGCTCCTTCACGCGCTGCTCGTAGTGCGCGCGGTCTTCGGGGGTAAGCGACGGCGGCTTGCCTTCCTTCTTCAGTTTGTCGTCTTGCCAAATCATCGCGTTGGCCTTCGAGAGCTCTGTGCGTGCAAGAGTCAACGCCGTGGCCGAGACGGCATTCTAGGTATGGCATGAGTCGATGGTGCCGTTGAGAGAAGGACGGGCGTACGTGCTTGCTGTTGTACTTTTGGAACTCCTTGTCAAATTGTTCGGTCGGGGACGATTCTTGCGCAGTCTCGAAGAGAGTTTTGGCAGCCGGTCGCAGCTCTGGCTTGTTGGACTTGGTCTTGGTGGTTGAGCTCATTTTTGGTTCGTTTGTGTAATGAAGGCGGTCGTGAGCAATGCGACGGCGAAGGTGTCCCAGATGTGGCGTTCAAATGGAGGATGCGGGCGCCGGGGACTTCCCTCCATTGTTATCCGGTATTCCGGATATACATTCGAAGAACCTCTTGAATATGATGTTTTTACTGCAATTCAAAATTGCACGTGGAGACTTTATACGCCACGATGCAAGATTTTGACGCACAACAGCGAATGCCCTTACAACGCAGCCTCACATGCATGAGCTCTACAACATCGTCGCAAGTGTGGTGGAAGAGAAGGCACAAAGAAACATAATCTATTACGGATTCTTTTGGACACCTCTTCGACTGTTTTCGGTCAGACATCATCGCGGGTCCGGTTTCATTCACTATTGGTTTGCCACGCATGGACGTGGGTCCTTGACGAATGGCCAGCGTGCAACCAAGCTCGTCCAGCAATGGCAACGACGCTTCCTCGACAAACACGACCAGGTCCATGCGCCACATGAGCGGTTGATGGGCTACCATGTCGGCCCAACTCGCGTGGAACCAGCGGAATTCGTCTTCGTCGATGGGCTCCCGCGTCGATGTCAAGTAGACGACGGCGGCGCGCACGAATGGCTTGTCGTGGCCTCTCGTGAGACTGGCGTCGTGTCCGTTGATGGTGTCAAGGGCTGCTTGGAGGTCGAAGCGGTGCATGCGGGCTGCGTCAAGGAGGCTGACAAGATCATTCATTGTGGCAAAGGAGTAGATCGTTTGGAGGAGAATGAGGCATCCGAGGATCGCCCCAAAGATGGGGCAAGTCGACCGATGAACTCGAAAGCGAGGGGGCATGGCGACTTGATCGAGATCAAAACGAGGTTGTGTGAGTTACATTTGCGGCAGATGAGCTTGGGGAGTTGTCAAGATGGGATGAAACCGAGTCAAAAGAGAAACGCACAAACACGCCACCTTTCAGTTTGTCGTACATGGTTGATCAACTCTGGAGAGATACGTCGTTCGTGGTCATGAATGATCGTGTCTTCATGGGCAGTTAGTTGTACTTGTTGTGATGGTTCAGCTTTGTCATTCACGATTGCAGAATGTTTCTGAAACACTCGTTGGTCCAATAGACCTCTAACCTAAAGATTGGATCACTTGACGAAACAAGGACGTGCTCATCACCCAGTTGCAGTCCATATAAAATGGATCTCAACTGACCAAACACTCAGTTGATTTCAGAGTTTGAGTGTTATCGTTAGATGGTCAGTCTTTTCCAATCGTTTAAACGCTTTCATCGTCCCTTCAACGGTTGCCTGAAATGGAGCGGGGAAACATCACTCGGTTGCAGAGGAGTCTTGAATAAATTGTTTCCACGTTCACAGTGTAGTTGAGAGGGACCCAAAGCAATTGAACTGCACGTGGACTTTAAATGAATGGAGTACGACGGTCGATTTGGCGCTGGAAAGAATTTATTGAAACAATGAAATGGATTACGAGGAATGCAGCAAACGTACTATGTGGTCGAGATGTTCTATTACGGAGAACTTACAAACGACTAATAAGGTCCGGTGACATTGAACATTTCGCAAAGACCGTTGAAGTGAACAGCCAAAATCAAACTATTTGTTCAATTACAAACAACGACTCAAATGTTGACAACAATATAGATCCCCGTGCACGAACTATAATCATACATGTAATTCCATTCCGTCGCGAGAATAAAGGAGCATCTCGTATCATGGCGTCACAGCCCCAGTTTCATTCACGAGTAATTCGTACGTGATTGTCCGTTCGGCATTGGCTTTTCCGTTCGACACCTTGGCCATGTACATGAGATAGTCCTGCACGTTGCCCAAGTCGAGTGACTGGACGTCGACGTTGTCATACTCGCCGTTGAGGAATCGCACTTTGCTGAAATTGAGTGGCTGCGACTGCCACGCATGGACGTGGGCGTGCCGCGCCACCTTGTCCTTGGAGTAGCTCGTGTGGTCGATCATGTCGTTGCGTTTCTCAAAGCCCGTCTCGCGCGTGCAGTGTGGAATCGCCAAGTGACCAGAGTACATGGTCAGGACACCATAGTGCCATCGAGGCCAGCCAGCGACGCCGCCATCTTTGTCGTCGGCCGAGAATTCGTTCTCGTGAAGGTGGTTGATGATGTCCATGCTCAACTTGCCGCACTCGCGGATCATCTTGGCGGGGCCGTACCACGTCGACCCAATGTCACGAACCAACGACGTCGTCAAGTTCAACTTCAACCCGATGCTGTGGAGTCGGTCGCATGTGTCGTAGCCGTCAAAGCAGTAGCCACCAACACTCCCAACGGTCAATTTCGTCGGCCGCCACGTGGCAAAGACGGGGGTGAAGAACGTGTCAATATCACAACGAAGGAGCCAATCGTATGGCTCGGTCGCGATGTGGTCCACCGCGACGACGTTGATCGAGTCGGCAAAGCGGTAGTTGAACGTGTCCGAGTGCACTTTGACGTAGGTGGGTACAATCCAACAGCGATTAGGGTCCGTGGGACTCGCGCGAACGCCTACACGACAGCCCAACTCGTCCAAGAGGGGTACGTGTCCATCTGAAAAGACCACAATGTCCATGCGCCAGAGCGGGGGTTGGAATGGGAGCATCTCGCGCCAGCTCCGATGGAACCACCGAAACTCGGTCTGGAACTTCGCGGCGCCCGTCTTGGGGAAGTATATCACGGCCGCGCGGACA
>VJMH01007482.1:0-48957 GCA_009835185.1 Aphanomyces stellatus
GGCCATCGCGTCCACGGGGCTGAACGACCCGTGGCTCAAGTTGGTGTTGCGTCCGTGCGCCGTCGCGCTCGTGGTGCCAGCGCTCAGTCGCAGGATCGCATCGTCGTCGGTCGGACTCTCGGACCGGTCGCCGGCGTCCCGGAGCAGCTGGTGCATGGGCTCGGTGATCACGTGGTAGTACTCGGTGGCCGCATTTCCATCCTTGGCGTTCTTCCACCGGCAGTACGCCTGCGCTTCGTGGTAGTTGACTTGGACGGGCCAGTCCCACTGCATTGGGATCTCGTCAAAGATCGTCCGCAGCGTGTACTCGTGGCTGCCTTGCGGCCCCGCGGCGCGCCAAAACTGCGGCCACTTGGTGTTGCGGAACGCGCGCCACGCCCACCCCGTCGTGCTCCAGTGCGTCTGCGCGAGGTACCCGCTGTCTTTGACAAACTGCCAAAACTCGCCGTTCGAGACGAGCTGCGACGACGCGGCAAACGGTCCCACAGACACTGTCTTGGCGCCATATTCGTTGTCCCAGCCGTACGAGGGAAAGTCGAGCGGCTTCCCGAGGCGGACATCGCCGCCGGCCACGGCAATCATGCGATTCGCGGGAAAGTCGACACCTTCCACGGGTGTCTTGGCCGGGAGCCGCCCATGGGCACTCGGGTGAACATCGGGGAAAAGCGCGGGCTTGACAAAGTTGTCGACGGCGTGTTCTTGCATGAGCACGGACGACGTTTCCAAATGGATGCGTTCGTGCTCCATGCCCATGAAGAGCGCCCACGACTGCGACGTGGCTGTGATTGGGCCGTGGCCATCTTCCAAATCCGGGTGGCTCAAAATGAGACCCTTGATGAGCTCGTACACGGTGCGCCGGTATGCTTGGACGTCATCAACCAGCGGCCACTCCTTTTCGTTCTTGCTCATGTCGTCCCACCGCATCTCGTCCACGCCGACTTGGAAGAGGTCTTCGTAGTAGGCGTCGACAGGGCCGTCCAACAACCCTGCCAAGCGACACTTGTTGACGTAAAAGCAGGTCGGGTGGCCATAGTAAAACGCCATCGGGTGGCGGAGGTGGTGCGGCGGCGGCTGCACAAACGCGTCTTCGTGTTGGAAGCTCGAGAAGAGCATGTCCGTGAGCGCCCACGTGTTGTCAAAGTAGTCGAGCACATCTTGGCGCGAGCACGTGTGAAGGTTGGGCATCGCGATCGAGTGCAGCGTGCCGTCGATGAGGCCAGGGAACGATGGGTCGTTGTACGGTGTGCGGGGAGTCGTCGTGTACCAGTGTGGCTCGGGGTACAGGCCTTGGGAGTCGTCCGCTTGTTGGAACGTGACCGAGATGGCTTCTTGGGGTTTAATTTTCTGCTGCGCGAGCGCGTGGACGTGCTTTTTGCCCGCGACAGCAAACTTGTGCAAGTCGGCGGCGGTCGTCGAATGCGTGCGGGATCCGGGCAAGGTGGTTGAGGCGGCGATAGCTCGCGCGAGTTGCATCTTGGTGCGGGCCTTGGCGGTGATGAAGCGGCGCGGGTAGGCGGTGATGGAGAGCATGAGCGGTGGTGGCTTGAGTGGTAGAGCGCAAAAAAAGATATGGAGGTTGCGGTTGTGAAGTGCAGACGCTTTTGACTGGGCCTTCATGGGTGTTCCACGGACCAAAAAAGGGTTGCTCGGACATGAAGATGACGAAAGCTGGCGTTCTTATCCGGATGTTCCTATTGTTCCCAATAGATTCCATAGTAAGGCGGAGACAAAACCTACATTCTGCACGTAACGATGACAATGGCACAACCGGATATTTATCCGGAGGATATGTAACCCCCAATCTTCGGTGGAATTCAACCAACGTGCGTGTTTTCGCGCGAATCGTTCGATCGTGGGTGTCCTGCGCTCCCGACGTTCGCTGGGAGGAGCGCTGCCTCCGCGCCGCGCTTGGGATAATGGAGCTCGTGACGATATGTCCTCTTGATGCGGTTGTTGCGACGCCGTGTCTCGCGCGCTGACAACTGGGAGACCGAGTGTCGTGACGACGCAAGTCGATGACTCGATCCAACCGGATTACTATGGATGTGATTACTACAAATAGATGGGGCCAGGGGAGGGGGACTAGACAAAAAAATGAAACATGAAGGTCCGAAAGTGATTTGGGGGGACGGGGTGGGGGATAAGCAACGTTGTCGATGATTTGACGCGTCAAATTCCGACGACATATTTGAACTCCAGAGTACTGCCGCGACGTAGTAATTTGAAGATCAATGGTTTTATGTCAGCAAGGTTATGTCGATTTGATAACCTACAGCCACGTTACATGTACTTGAACTGGGGTTGCGTCAACCCCCTGGCAACTCTGCATGATGCAGTCTCGATCGAGTGCTCGGCTTGGCAAAGATAAACTCCTCGCAGCGCAGCACGACATGCATGAGAACATTCCGATTCCAGCGAATAATTGAAAGAAGGAAGGAGGGCCTCCTTAAGGGGGCGCGTGGTGGAGCGAGTGCAAAATTTGTAAGTAGTTGGCCGCGACAAGGTCCCACCCAGTACATGAAAACATTCGAGTCTCATGTTTGTACACGACGACCCAAACAACGAACTCACCCAACGATGACACGCCCCCCATCGACACTTGTCCGACCCCAGGACGACATTGGCACGGGTCGGACCTGAGTCTTCTTACGATTGGCTCTCTATTTCTAGACTCTCTAACTTTAGCCTATTGAGTTGCGCACGACGATGGCCACAATGATGGGCACTTGCCATTTTGAGAGACTTGGATAGGCTAGATGGCGTCGGGACCACCTCTCGGCAAGGACGAATATGTGAATGGCGTGGGCCAAGTTGAGTGGGGGGCCATGCCACTCTACGCCGCGCTGGACAAACTCAAGGCGACCCGCAACGGGCTCACGACGGCCGAAGCGCTCACGCGGCTCAAGGAGCACGGCCCGAACAAACTGCCCGAAGAAAAGGTGAACCGGCTCATGGTCTTCCTTGGCTTTATGTGGAACCCGTTGTCGTGGGCGATGGAAGTGGCGGCGATCTTGTCGATCGTGCTGCTTGACTTTCCCGACTTTGGCTTGATCTTTGCTTTGCTCTTGTTGAACGCGTGCATTGGGTACTTTGAAGAAATGCAAGCCGGGGACGCCGTCGCGGCGTTGATGGGCCAATTGGCACCCGAAGCCAAAGTGTTCCGTGATGGTGCGATTGCCCGCGTGCCAGCCGACCAATTGGTGCCTGGTGACGTGATCCGCATCCGCTTGGGTGATGTCCTACCGGCGGACGTCAAGTTCCTCGAAGGCGACGCCGTCAAGATCGATCAATCGTCCTTGACGGGCGAGTCGCTCCCCGTGACCAAGAGCACTGGCGACGAAGGCTACTCTGGCTCGGTGTGCAAGCAAGGTGAAATCGAAGCCGTGGTCACGTGCACTGGTGTGAACACGTTTTTGGGTCGTGCTGCGGCTCAAATCGCTGGCGCTGAATCGCATGGCCGTCTCCAAGAAGTGTTGACGACTGTGGGTAACTTTTGCATGGTGTCCATCATTGCGTGGTGCATCATCGAATTGACGGTCCAAATGGGGTCTCGCCACGAGCAAAATCCGTGCTTGATCATCCCCGATGGGTGCTTGGGTGTGGCCAACATCTTGGTGTTAATTGTGGGTGGTATCCCCGTGGCCATGCCGACGGTGTTGTCTGTGACGCTCGCGATTGGGTCGTCTGCGTTGGCCAAGGAGAACGCGATTGTGACTCGGTTGACTTCGATTGAAGAAATGGCGTCGATGGAAGTGTTGTGCTCGGACAAGACGGGCACGCTCACGTTGAACAAACTCAGCGTCGATTTGGAGAACCTGCATCCGTACAACGGATTTGACAAGACGCAAATCTTGCGCGACGCCGCGTTGGCCGCCCGCATTGAAAACCACGAAGCGATTGACATTGTCTGCTTTGAAACGTACCCCGAAAAGGACACGTTGTGGCAAAAGTACACGTTGTTGCACTACACGCCGTTCGACCCGACGACCAAGCGCACGATTGCCAAGATTCGGGAGATCGCGACTGGTCGCATCTTTCGCACGTGCAAGGGCGCTCCCCAAGTGTGTTTGGACATGGATGTGGGTGCTAGCGCACTGCGCGATGAAGTTGAGAGTCGTATTCATGAATACGCGAGCCGTGGGTACCGTGGCCTTGGCGTGTCTGTGTCGGAAGGTGACGTCGACATTGCCCAGGCTGAATGGAAGTTGGTTGGTTTGATGCCTTTGTTTGATCCCCCGCGTCACGACACCGCGGAAACGATCCGTCGTGCGATTGATTTGGGGGTCTCGGTCAAGATGGTCACAGGTGATCACCGCGTGATTGCTGTCGAGACATGTCGCCTTCTGGGCATGCCGACCAACATTTTGGACACGACCTTCTTCAACCAAGCGCCTCCTCCGGGCATGAACTTGGCTCAATTGGTGTACGAAACCGATGGGTTCGCGCAAGTCTTCCCTGAGCACAAGTTTGAAATCGTACGTCACTTGCAATCGTTGAACAAGGTCGTGGGTATGACTGGTGATGGTGTGAACGATGCACCTGCGTTGGCCCAGGCCAACATTGGCATTGCTGTGGACGATGCGACGGATGCGGCCCGTGCCGCCGCCGACATTGTGTTGGTCTCTCCTGGTTTGTCTGTGATTATCACTGCGATTCGCATGTCGCGTGAGATTTTCTTACGCATGAAGAACTACGCCATGTACTCGATTGCAACGACCGTGCGCATTGTGATTACGTTTGGCATTTTAACGGTCGCGTTCAACTGGTACTTTCCGACGATTTTGGTCGTGATTTTGGCCATCTTGAACGACGGGACGATTTTGACCATCTCCAAAGACAACGTGACGGCCAGTCGCACACCCGACTCATGGCGACTCGCGCACGTCTTTGTCGCGGCCATCTGCTTTGGCCTTTGGCTTAGCCTCTCGACCATCGTTCTCTTTGGCTTGGTGTATAGCACCAACTCGTTTCAAGGGTTCTTGGGCGCCGAGCTTGTCTGCGTGAGCTGCCTCAAAAGCCACTGCAACGACTTTTTCACACACCGCGTGCAGACGTGCACGCTCACGAAAAACTCGAGCGTGTGCGGCGAGCTTGATGGGTCAATCATGAAGTCATCGAATGTTGTCGACCTAGGCTCGTCCCGCGTGGCCGACGTCAACGCGTACTGGGCCGACTACACGACAACGTACAAGAAGACGCGCGTGGATCTTTTCAAGGACTTGCAGGCCAACCACATCAACTACCTCCCCAATGGCGACGAGCCGAGTGCTGAGTCGGTCTACCAACAATACTTGTACCAATACACGGTCGGGCAGGACGGGGTAGCGTATGGCGCTGACGCAGCATACAACGTCATGACGTCGGCTGGCAAAGGCAACGGCGTCGCATTCGTTGGCCATGATTATGTGCCACTGACCAATTCGGAAGGTTTTTGTGAGTTCATGTGGGACTACTCCAACTTTAACGAAACGTGGACACGCGGCCACTCGCTCATTGGCCCAGGGATGCAAAAGAAGGACGGAATCATGCGTGGTTTCATCTACACTCAAGTGTCCATCTCGGGACAAGCGCTCATCTTTGTGACGCGGACCGCTGGCATCAACACGTGGTTCTTTGCCGAGAAGCCGTGCAACTTGTTGCTGATTGCGTTTGTGATTGCCCAAGTGGCCGCCAGCGTCATTGGGTACTTTGGCTTCAACGGATACCCGTCGGATCGTGTGGCTGTGATTGGTTGTGGTGGATCGTACCTTGGTATCGCGTGGCTCTGGTCAGTCCTCTGGCACTTTCCCCTCGACTGGATCAAATTTGCTGTCAATTACGTCCTCAACAAGACCCAGTACAACAACACAGCGTTCACGTCGCGGATAAACGCTGGCCATCCATCCATGACACACAACAAAGTCACAAACGAGACGCGCTCGCTCCAAGCAAGTCGATCGATGCGGAACTTCGTCCCTGTCCCGGCAAACGAGTAACGAACGCCCACAGGAATTGTATATAATCATAACAAGTTTGCATGTTGGCAGCACGACGCTTGTCGGAGACGGCTGGTTGTCCGTTGGATTCAAGACACAATGTTGTCTGTCATCGCCAGGCAGACATAGAGTACGTGGCACTGCCCCGTGGCAGCACCTCCAAACTTCAACTTCTGCAGGTGGCCTGAATTTGACTGGTGTTGGGGGATACGACTTTTGACCAATGAAATCACGTTCAGTTTTATTGGAGAGGACGGCCTGCGTGGGGACAGTAGACACAGTATACTTTATTTTAATGGTTTTAATGCGAAAACAAAGGACTACGGGCAAGGTAAAGTTGAAAAACGCCGCGTGAATCGCCCTTGTGCAGATATAACGTTTGTGTTCCTACCTCTCAAAAAGACGTTTTAATGGAATTAACGGGGAGCCGGTCATTCAAGTCGTCGCGCGGTAGGCCTCGTCCAACGCGCTCCGATGGGCGGCGGATCTTTTACTCGGTCAATTCTCGGCAGCACAGGATGGAGTTCCGGGAGTATGAGCAGATGCTATGGAACCTCATGTCGGCGGAGAATGCCGTGCGGAATCATGCCGAAGCGATGTTTGAGAGCATGAAGGCCGACAGCGACAGCACACTCCTTCATCTCTTGCAGGTAGGCCCGCGCGCGTTCGCGACGACGACGCTCATCACATCGCCCTAGGTCATTCGATCGAATTTGAGCGACGATGTCCGCGGCCTCGCAGCCGTCCTCTTGCGCCGCGTCCTGCTCCGAGATGAAGTGTCTCTCTGGACCAATGCCGCGCCATCCACCCAACACAGCGTCAAGACCGACCTCCTCCACGTGCTCACGTACGAGACGAACCCGAGCATCCGCCGCAAATTGTGCGACACGGTCGGCGAACTCGCATCGTCGATCCTCGAGGAAGGGGAATGGGACGAATTGCTTCCGTGCATGTTTCAGTGGATCACGTCCACGAACGTTGCGCACCGCGAGGCCGCACTCAGGGTCTTTGAGATGATCTCGATGTACATTGCGACGTGCATGACGGCGTACTTTGACACGACGATCCAACATCTCTTCCAGACAAGTTTGCGCGATGGCGAAGGCCACGTCGCGCTGCATGCCCTACGGGCGCTCGGTAGACTCTCTTGCTTCTTGCCACCATCATGACATGTCGTGTCTGCTAGGCATGCTCCTCCTCAGTCTCGACGAACTGGACGAGCGCGATCGGTTCCAGCCGCTCCTGCCGGCGATACTGCATGCACTCACGACGATGCACGGCGAACACAAGGACGACGACTTGCTCGAGTCGATGGAAGTCCTCATCGAGTTGATGGAACCGCACGCGTCGTTTTTCAAACCGATTTTGGTAGAGTCAAAGTCTCCATGCTCATGTCTGACCCCCGACTCTCATGACAGAAAGAATTGGTCCCGCTCATGGTCGCGCTCGTGTCGACGGGTGGCGGCCACGCCGGCGACAATGGCGACAGCAGCAGCTTTGGCCGGCGCCAACTCGCGATGGAAGTCCTCGTTTCGATCGCGGAAAACGCCGCGAGCACATGCCGCCGGTTCCCGCACAACGGCTTTGTCGAGCAGGTCTTCCCGCTCACGTTCCATCTCATGCTCGATGTCCACGACGACGATTTGGACGACTTGGACGACGACGACGACGACATTTCGAACGTTGACGTCGGCGCCGAGGCGCTGCAGCGCATGTCGCATGCGATCGGATTCAAAAAGGCACTCCCCGTTTCGTTTGCGCTCGTGGGTCAATTTGCCGGTGCGTTGTCGTCGTGTGTTCGTGTGGTCGAGTGGTCGTTGGGCCTGACGCTCTCAACTAGGCCAAGCCGACTGGAAGTACCAATACGCAGCACTCATGGCACTGACCCAAGTCGTCGAGATTGTGCCATCGGCCCAATTGCACGCGGTCGTCAAGCACGTATTTGCCCACGTGCACCCCGAGGGCCAGCACCCCAAGGTCGTCTCGGTCGCATTGGATGCATTGGGCCAGCTCGCGACCGACCACGGACCGTTGTTTCAGGAACAATACCACGAACAGACGATCGCCGTGCTCCTCGGTACTTCAAACACACAACCAAACGAACGAACGACCGACACCCCCTCGTCTAGAATACATGTCGCTTCGGGACCGCGCCGGCCTCCCGTGGAAGCTCGCATGCCACTTTCACACGCACGCGCTTGCGTCGCTCCGCTACTTTGTCGACACGTGCCAGCCCGAAATCGTCGAGCCGTACATGGAGTCACTCCTCGCGAGCCTCTTTGCCCTCCTCAACGCGCCTGTCACGCCCGAGAGCCGCAATGTCCACGAACACGCGGTCGCGGCGCTCTCGTCGATCGCGGGTTGCTGTGGCGAGTCGTTTGGTCGGTTCTTTGGCATGGTGTTTCCCCCACTCAAGCAAATGCTCTACGCGTCGTTGCGTGACCTCCAGGCGGAAAATGGCCAATCGACGATGCTCTGTGGCATCACGCTCGAATGCATTTCGCTCGTACGGACGTGTCCGTTGTTTGGGTTTGATTTTGTGGTCGTAGGTTGGCTTGGCTGTCGGCCCTACGGTCTTTGGCAACGAAGCGGCGGAAATCTTGGACATTATGACCCAAATGCAACACTCGGCCCAATATGCCAACGATGAAATTCTCCGCTCATACCTCCTGCAAGCGTGGGCGCGGTGGTGCAAGACACTGACGTGTCATTTTGCGCGCTACCTCCCCGTTGTCATGCCCAGCCTCCTCGACGCGGCCATGGTAGGTGGTATTTTTGAATTGCGATGACTTGGCTTGCCGTTGGGTATTGTCACCCATGAAAATGAATGGTGGTGGTGGCGTTGCCAAGTATCCACGTCGATCGAGCAGGATGCTGACTGTGGCTTCTGTTGTCGTAGCAACAAGCCGAGTTTGAAGTCGAAGGCGACGACATGGAAGAAGACGACGATGAAGACGACGACGTTCAGATCGCGCACATCAACGACAAGTGCGTGAGCATCCGCACGTCCGTGTTGGAAGAAAAGGCGACGGCGTGCCAGATGCTGAGCAGCATGGTCGCGGACCTCAAGGAAGCGTTCTTCCCGTATGTCGAGCAAGTCACGCAGGTGCTCACGCCGCTCATGACGGACTCGGTGCACACGGAAATCCGCGCGGCGTCCATCTCGGCCATGCCGTGGCTCGTCCTCTCCGTGTCCAAGCACCTCCAAGCGGGCGCGCCGCCGACGCTCGACACGCTCAGCCCCGTCGTGCAAATGCTTGAATTTACGCTCGGCCGCCTCCTCAACGCGCTCTCGACCGAGCCCGAGCTGGATCTTCAGATGACGATCATGCAGAGCATCAAAATGTGTATCGTGCACGCTGTGAATCCCCAAGAAGCCGCGGCGCCGCCGGCCATCGAGCTGCTCAACCACGCGCAATTGGCCCAGGTAGGATGTGTACCGTTTGTATGGCGCGAGATGATTGATGGAAATGATGTAGCTCGTCGAAGGGCTCTTGATCGTCCTGGCCGAAAGCTTTCAGCGGCGCGCCGTGCGTCGCGCGCGCAAAGCTATTGAAGAGTTTGACGACGAAGAAAACGAAGAAGATTTGGACAACGACGCGACCGAAGCGCAGTTGCAATTCATCCTCGCCGACTGTCTGGGCAACCTCGCCGAGACGCACAAGACGCGGTTCTTTCCCGTCTTTCAGGAGACACTCATGGACAAGGTGCTCGAAATGGTCCAGCCGCATTGCCTCCCCGAGGATCGCAAGTTGGCAGTCTATTTGGTCGACGATGTCTTGGAGCACTGCGAGCCGGCACTCGCCCACCTCGACACGTTTGTGCCGCTTCTCTTGGTGATCCAATCCTCTCTGTCTTGTATTTCACACGTGAGTAGAATTGCGTCGCGAGCGACTACCCACCGCTCCGCCAAGCTGCCTCGTACGGCCTGAGCCTCTGCGCGCGCCTCGCCGGCCCCGCCTTTGCCCCGTACTTGAATGCATCCGTCGAACTCCTCTGGAACTTGGTCCATGGCGCTGACGCGTGGGAACCGTTCATGCTCAACGCGACTGACAATGCAGTCTCGGCGCTCGGCAGCATGCTCTTGCACTACGACGGCCTCCCCTCGACACTCTTTCCGCAGTGGCTCGCGCTCCTCCCCCTCCGCGGCGACGTTGAAGAATCGGCGGCGCTCGTCCAACGGCTCTGCGCGGCCGCTGCCGTGCCCCACCGCCTCCTCGTGGAAGACCCGAGCAACGTTCCGCGACTCCTCAGTCTTCTCGCCGAGATTTTGAGTCTCCAATTGTTTGAACCCGACCAACCTGTCTTTCGAGACATGCAAGTCGCGCTCCAAACGCTGCGGACGATGGTCCCGGACCACGTGATGAAATCTGTGTGGCAGTCCATGTCGAGTGCCCAACAAGCGGCGCTGCATGCGCTGTTTGCGTAGTAGAACACCCTTAATTAATAGAGATATTGTGCGATGGCCAAACATACATGGGATTGCCCAATGGCCTCGCACGAGTGTACGACGTCCACAATGGAACACAATCCGACGATCACGTCCTTGTTGTCTGGGGGCGGCGGTTGCGAGGCAGTTACGTGGCGAAACCGCTGCACCCCTCCCACGGACGCTCGATATAGCTCGACAGCGCAACAACCTGCAGCACACGGAGCATGGGGAGTGGTGCGTCGACGTCGATCTCGCAGGACGAATCGTTGTTTCACGTTCTCCAAGCGGTGCGTGCACACCCTTTTCTGACGCGGGCATCGTCATCCGAGTAGGAGTACGCGGCGGGTGTCGAGGGCCACGTGACGGATGAAGAGCTCTTTGCGTCGATCAAGATGAAGTTGATGGCGACGACCGACTCGTCTTTGTCGACCGTCAACGTGGACGTACGTGGCGCGCTTGCATAGACGAAATGGATGACAATGTTGTGGGCAGGTCAAGGACGGTCCAACCTTTCACGACCACCCACCCCACCACCACGACGACGACCATCACCCAGACGAACACCACGACAAGGTCCCGATCGAACTCACGACCCCACGCAGCACCCGCAACTTGCGGCTCTTGGCGCTCGCGAGCGACGATGTCCCGACCACGGAACGCGTCGAGCGGCCGCACACACCACCAGGGGTCAAGCGCACCGTGCAAAGCTTTGACGCGTTGCCGGGGGTCCAAGAAGCATCAACGACAACACCGACAAGTGTCCCGTCGCTGGATGCCAAGAAAAAGCTGCACCAAGCGCGGGTACGTTTTTAGGACTCGACATGGCTGACCCATCTGCAGAGCGCGTATGTACACGATCCGACCAAGTACCGACGCGCTTCGATCGTCCAGGAAAAGGTCGTCGACTACACTGTTGAATTCAGCACCGATGTGCTCGTGGACCCCGTGACGCTCAAGATGATGATTGAATTCTGCATCGACATTCCCCATGCAGTCGACCGACTCACGTTTTGGTCCGAAGTCCAGCACCTCCGGTCGCTCCCGAGCGCCCAATACACGGACAAGATGCTTCGAAAGATTTACGAAAAGTTTCTCAGCCCTGCAGCGCCGACACCGATCTGTGTCCCCACCGAGATGATCAATGGCATCCAGGCCGAGTTTGAAAGCTCCAATGGGATTCAGTCGGCCGGTACTTGCGGGCGACCGCATATGTATCGAATTGATGGTGTGGGTTTAGGGGTGTATTCGGAAGCCCAGGCGCTGTGCCTCAAGGACCTTGAAAAAGACATTTTTCCGCGGTTCCAGAAACACAAGTTGTTTGCCAACATGCGCGAGCTATGCGATGCCAAGCTTGCCGAAGCCGAAGGCAATGGGTACGTATCGTCTTCTACGCAATCTTTTTGTAATCCACACGACCAATATGAACAACAGCGTGCTCTCCACACCCCGGGACGACAAGTACAGCTTCCACGCCGTCCTCGCCGACGACACAAAATTGCGTTTTCTCAAGAGCTACTGCGTCGAGAATTTAACCTTGGGTACACCGATTCATGTTTCGAGACGACAATTGCACCCCATTTCGACCCACACGAGGATCTAACACCTCATTGTGTCACTAGAAAACCTCCTCTTCCACATGGAGGTCGAAGAAGCCAAGCGACTGCCCAACCAAACGTATGTTCATTCGTGCACTCGCAAAGTGTACGACACGTACTTGAAACCAAATGCGAAGAAGCACATTGCCCTTCCTGTCGAGCACCACGACGTCCTCACAACTAAGTATGAAGCCAACGAACTCGACTCGGCGGCGTTCACGGACGTCCAATACCTCGTCTTGGACTACATTCGAAACGATCTCTGGCCCGACTTTAGGTAGGGCACAGTACATATGACCCTACCCCTTTGACAATCAATGTAGTGTCTACACGCCATATGTGGACCACATCCACGAAGGCTCGTTGACGCCGCGCCACTGGGACGACTACGTCCCGACAGTGTCGGAAACCGATGTGACGGCCGTGATCCATAAACTCGAAGCCATGGAGCCGAGCGAGTATGTGATTGCCTTGGTTGATTGATCTGAATGTGATGTTCTTGGTCGTTGTAGGATCATCGATCGCGCAATGAAGTTGCCGATGGACCAGCTGGCCAACATTTCATTAGCACACAAGATTCACCGCGACACGCTCATGTTGTTTTTGCACGACAAGATTGCCCACCGCATCTTCAAGCGATTCCTTGCGAGTCGACTCCGCGAACATTATGTCACGTTTATCGACGAGGTCTGTTGTGGCAACATCGCAGACCCTAACCCGTGATGACGTCCCAGGTGGACGAGTTTATCAATTTGCCCGGGATCGAGTTTATGCAGCACACGGCCAAGAAATTGTTCAAGAAATACTTGGACGAAAATGCCAAGTTGCAAGTCGACATGTCCAACAAAATGCGCCAGGAAATTCAAGCGCGACTCAACACGCCGTCGATCGATATGTTTAAACCCGCCATCGTCAAAGTGAAAACGGGTAAGTGCGACCCACACGTCCGTCGTCGGGTTGTCGTCGACGTTTGTGGACCGGACCATCCATTCAACTTGCAATAGGCTTGCTGCAAGATTCCATGGTCCGGTACCTCAAGTCGCCAATCCACTCGGAGATGAAATCCGAAAAAGAACACGTGGACTTGATGAAAGAATTGATGGGCCTCGTCGACGGCGGCAAAGTGGACCTCCCGCACCTCGATTCGGTCTTGACCAATCCCAAATACTTGGCCAATTTCCGGAAATACCTCAAAACGCAGCACGCCGCTGAGAACCTCATCTTCCTCGAAGAAGTAGACACTACACTCGATCGCGTGCCAACGTCCTTGTCGTAGGTCGAAGAATTCCGACGGCTCCCGTCGTACCAAATTGTGATCCGCAGCGCCAAGAAAATTCTCGACAAGTACATCAACACCAACACGGCGCGGTCGCCTATCCCAATTGCCACGCACCTCCACGACGACATGGTGCAAAACATCGACAAGGCCGGGAAGATGTTTTTCTCCGATGCGATTCAGGACGTTGTGGGGATGTTGCGGACACAAGAAGTTACTGACTTTTTGGATTCGCCCATGTTTATGGTATGTCGTCGACGACCGTCGTCACTCGTCATATGATGACGGTCGCACATGTAGCAACTCGTGGGCTCGTGGGTCGTCTTGGATGAAACGTATGCGATTCGCCAACTCATTGGCGAGATGGAGCTGGCTTTCTTCAAGCATGTCGTGCCGCTGTCGCGATCTGTGCGCCGACCTCGCGCGGGGTCCTGTGGCTAATGGGACCATCGGTTGTGTGTCTCGTGTATTTACCACGCTTGAATGTATATACGAGTTCAACATTGTGATGGCGTGGGCTAGGTCGATAAGCTACGGTTCTACTGGACGGGGCAATTCAAATTGAACAATGCTCGAACGTGACGAAATTGTAGATACAAACTCGAGTGGATGGACCTTTTGGATGGCTCGTTGGATACGAGCAAGATAGTTGGAAAGAATATGATTTGAAACGAATTGACGACAGATGTGAACATAGAGGCGCATCTTCTGGCCTATCGTTGTGACTGATTGGTATCGGAAAACAATACCTGCATACTCTGTGAATAGATCGAACGTCGTTGAAAAGAAGGGGACCAAACATTCCTCTTATGCATATACTGAATGTCCCCTTCTTGCAAACATGTATCGCAAGCGGCTTTGTGACGTCCATTGCATGTCAGGCTGGTGTGACGAAATTGACAGTTTTCATCACAAGGTTCGAATTTACGATGACTCCAAAGTGATACTCATGTGGCCTTGCTCAATGGCATACACCCCGTCTCCAAGCACCACCTTGCACTGGCTGAGCGAGGCGCGAACGTCCACCATGAATCGTCTCCTTTTCAAAAAGCAGTTGTGTTCTGGGGTTTTGTATGCATTGTGAATGGTTCTGGATTTGAAATGCAGCAGAACGGGCCGTTTCAATATTCCCTTGTACCATTCGACCGTTTTAAATTCCCACCAATTATATCCAAAGAAAAGTCGACATAAGGAAAATTTCTCCACGATCGCGACTCTGCCATGGGACCGATCGCAGGTGTCCCACAAACGCTTGGAACAAAAGCACACATTGATGGCCTTGTGCCCATCTCAATAGGCACATGTGAGACAGTCTGAACTCAATCACGTGACGCCGTTCGACACATTGATCATTTTAACATTCACGACATTCGATGCAGTCACCATCACCCACTTCATCAACGTACATGCACGCGTCTGTTGCGATGGAGTCATCGACTCTGCGGATGCATGGCACACTCCCACCACTCTATTGCTACCTGCCCCCTTCCACGACAAGTGCCGCAAATGCAAAGTCCCCAGCCATGCCAACGCGTGGCCTTTGGGTCACTGCGCCGACCGCCACCGTTGGCACCTTACCAAGTCTCTCGTTTCTCTTGAACCCCGTGACGCCAACCTACTGCGTACCCAACATGACGACTGCCACGTCACCTACTGTTGCGCGTGCCACATTCTCCCCCTTGTCGGTGGCGGCATCTTCGTCAGTGGACGACGAAGTCGATGGCTTTTGCCTCGACGACGCCTGCCATGAACCCGTCAAACGGCGCGGCTACTGCAAATTACATGGCAGTGGTCGCCGCTGTGTGGTCCCAGGCTGTTCCAAAGGCGCCCAAGGTAGCCAGTATTGCATCGGCCACGGCGGCGGGAAACGCTGCTGCGTCCCCGACTGCAAAAAATCCACGCAATCCCGCGGGCTCTGTAAGGCCCACGGCGGCGGCGTCCGATGCAAGTTTGACGGATGCAACAAGAGCAGCCAAGGCGGGGGCTTCTGCCGACGCCATGGAGGCGGGAAGCGCTGCAGCGTCGAGGGCTGTCCCCGTGGCGCCCAGCGCGGCAACACGTGCGCGCAACACGGCGGCAAGACGCGCTGTCTCGTGGATGACTGCGTCCGCGCTGACCGCGGCGGCGGATTTTGCGAAGTCCATCGACGGGACAAGGTCTGCCGGGAGGAACATTGCAACCGGCTGGCCAAAGCCAATTATGCTGGCTTTTGCACGCAGCACCACCGCGAGCGGCACTGGCACGCCGGGGTGACGTCGTCCCCTTACTAGTAGAAATAGCAGTGTTCAATAAGTGTGACGTCGTCCCCTTACTAGTAGAAATAGCAGTGTTCAATAAGTTAATGCATGGTCGTCGAACGACTGATAAACGGAGCGACTTTGTGCTTTGGCCACCTTAGCTATCGAAGGTCCTGGCATTTTACATCTCGAGCACTGTGACCATGACCATGACGATAAGACGATTTCAACAGTGAGAGACCTCGCTCCCATCGATTGCATGAAGTCTATTGTCGTGCAAATCAACAGAGCACTGCACTTCGACCGACGTGGCGCGGCGTCCAATACAAGTTTGGCTGCATTTATGAATGCCCAACACAGGCCACACACACCACTCATTTCACATCATGCCCCAGTGGGGTGATCTCATCTACCGAGAATTGTAAGTGAGACTACGACCCACGTGTGTGTATTCCAGCAGCCTGGGGCGACGCGGAAGAGGTAACGCTGAGCATACCCCCATTGCAGGTACACAAGCTCATGGCACCATCGTCGCACGTGAAGGATTTGACTGACGAGTTGAATATACGGTATTCATCCCCGACCAACTACAGCAAAATCCATTTTTACATTGCGTATGCCGAGATGGTGACAACGAGGCCAAGCCCTCGACTAGTTTGAAAACAATACAGTCATGGTTAACGCGGTTGACTTGGAGCGGTGTTTGAACACTCCATATCATGTCGCAACTCTGGAGAACATGTCCCCCGTTCTACACGACGCAACCCATTCGTTGCCGCACGGGCCAAGCAACAAATTCGTTGCCACGATGGAGGTTGGGGTGTGACACGGATGGCTATGCAGGCGAACCCTCCGTGCGTATTCATTTTGACAACTTCAACTGCACGAATTGATGCCCATGTCCCAAAGAGCAGACTGACCACGTGCTCTCATGAGTGTCCGCCGTTTTGTCACAACCGTTCAAGATCCATTGGACGCTCGTTGGACGAAATAGGGGACATCAGACTTGCATCCCATCAGTGGTTTGATGCTCGAAATACTTCAAACCTGCCCAAACAAATGGCGACCAAACTCAAGATCACGAAACACACACGGCGCAACATTGTGCAGTAAACACAAAAAGGGCTGAGGAGGTTGTGTACAAATGGTGGGCACGGTTCCTTTGGCCATCAAAGTGCAGACCTTTGCTTGTCCCTCGGATGATCAAAGAAAGACATTTGTAACCATACTTCAAAGTCCTAGCCAGCAACGTTGCAGTCAACAAGGTGGGGTCCGCCTCTCACACCAGTTGGACTGAAAAAATGAATGCACGTGAACCCACAGCATTTGGTGTGTGTTTTGTCTCAATTTGCAGCACTTCTAGAATGAAGCACTTGGCGACTCGCACCAGAAAGTGAACGCGGCGAGGCCTTGTCCATGTCCATAGCAACCGTATTCGAGCTAACATACCCTAAAGCATTTAAAGAAATGGTGTGTGCCTGGGGATGTCTCCAGCAGGGCCCCTGCAGATCTTCCCTTGAAATCAATTCCCCGAGACAAGTACAGTAGACTCTTTTGTACCGTTCACAGTACAGTGGCCACCCTCGTCCCTGCATTTCCACGTCAAGTCAAATTGTTGAGCCATGTTTTCCATCTGGTTGAGGGAGGCGACGCGATGGTCTCGCCTGTTGTCGAGGCTCGAATTCGCTTAATCAAGTACTATACATAGCACAAGAGAATCACAACCCGACCACCCTGGCTCTGCACAGCCAAAAGCTGACGTCTCACTGGAAATCTGTCGTCATCCGCGGCGAGCAGGTTGATTATCCGGCTGGACATGCCTTTTGGCTCGTTGTGAGAGACTCTCGATGGCACTATACGACAACATTACTATGGAGTGCGAGCACGCTGAAGGCCACAGGTCGCAAGAACAGTACAATGAAAGACATCGAAGAAATTTTACAACCGGATAAACTTTCGGACACAGGTACTTTCGTGGGTAGACGAGTCGATTACTCAAGAGAGTGGGAGGGGTGGGGATTTGGGATAAAACGACAAGGGCCTGTCGTGGCTGTGGGCGTTTGGTGCTGAGGAGGCTCCCTTTAAGGCTCTTTTGAATCAAATCCATGCCCCTTCAGCGAGTTGTCTCGTGTGTCCCTCCACTCTCTCGCTTGTATCTCGTATGCAGCGCCAGATTGAGCCTCGAAAGTTCTGCTGTGCTGTCACATGGTCGCCCTTCGTTCCAAACATTGAAAACTTGGCATGCTAACTAATCGTTGATATGAGTACTTCAGACATGGACAAATCAAATGCCTGCCTCCCAACCAAAGAGCCAATCGAGTTCGTCTGCAACCACATTATAGCCAATCACATCCTGACAATTGCCAAAGTGGACCTTCACGCTCGAAATACCGTAAAGCTCAGAATAACTAACCACTAAAAACTACTCACAAGCGACCCCAAAAAAACTCACTATAACTCACCGGACGTACCACTCTGGATCAAAATATGCTCACTAAAACGGTATTTGTAATTAAATTTGTAATTAAATTATATTACGTATATATACAAATATTACGTTGTAATATATTTTCTATTTGATCTTTAATATTATTACTGTACTTGTATTTTATCCGGAATAGTTTCAAAATAACTCACCACCGTCTTATAATGTACCACCACCAAAGCTGAAATTGCTTGGTTAGTTATTCTGAGCTTTACGGTACGGAGTTTCAAGCGCCAACATAGGCGCTGCAGAGACACGCCCAAGCCTTAGCTACAACAATCGTGTAACCTTTGGGCTTGATGGACTTGACCACTTGAGCGCAAGACCTTCTCAGGAGGCCTTCATGTGCATGCCCATCGCAAATACGCCCAAGTATGCACGAGAGTGGCGCGTGTTTCCGACATTTTACAAATCCCATGGTGTCTTGGCCCCCAGCCTCGTCAGCCTGATTGCCTCAGGAGAGGTGCACGTACGCCTGTCTACGCCCTGCTGCTGGCTCTTGGGTTCATCAGCTGGCGTCGGGTCTGGCTCATTCAGCGTCCCACTCTTGACCAGGTCAAGTGTCTCTCCCACTCTGCTCGTCGTGACACAAGCAGCAATCCCATCACTTTTCAATTCGTGCTCTGATGTCGACGACGTTGTTTGCCCTGCCGCCACCCTCGGCCTTCATTGAGGGCCACCTTCCACCTCTCACGGCATGGTTGCCTCACACCAAGCCATCACTGCGTTTGCCGTCCCTCACGTCGATTTTGAACCCAACAACGTCCCCACTCGCTCCGATCGGCGCGGCCGTCACCACCTACAACACTTCGTCCACGTACTACGAGTCGCCGTCGCCAACGACCTCCTACTCGGCCGGGTCAACCACTTCGGAATCCGACTTCACGACCCACCAAGATGAAGTCGCGGGCCAGTGCCTTGACCACGCCTGCCTCGAACCCGTCAAACATCGCGGGTACTGCAAAAAGCATGGCGGCGCCCGGCGCTGCGCCATTCCTGGCTGCACCAAAGGCGTCCAAGGCGGCAGTCTCTGCATCGGCCACGGCGGCGGGAAGCGTTGCCGCATCCCCGACTGCAATAAAGCCACCCAGTCCCAAGGCCTCTGCAAGGCCCACGGTGGCGGCGTCCGGTGCAAGTTTGACGGATGCAACAAGAGCAGCCAAGGCGGGGGCTTCTGCCGACGCCATGGCGGCGGGAAGCGCTGCAGCGTCGAAGGATGTCCCCGTGGCGCCCAGCGCGGCAGCACGTGCGCGCAGCATGGCGGCAAGACGCGCTGCCTCGTGGACGACTGCGTCCGCGCCGACCGCGGCGGTGGATTCTGCGAAGTGCATCGTCGGGGCAAAGTGTGTCGGCTGGGTTATTGCAACCGGCTGGCCAAGGTCCAATGCGATGGCTTTTGTGCCCAGCACCACCGCGAGCGCCAGCTCGTCCCCCTGTCGTCGTTGCCCCGCAGCCCTTGTAGCCAGGCTCATTAGAGAGCGCCATTATTTAATTGACCATATTATTCGAGCCCTGTGTCAGTTTCATTTCGAATGAAACCGCCTTTGGAACCAACCACCGGCAAGTGCATGCGTCGAAAGTGTTATATTTAGCCCACCCTCGGGCCTCGCATTTTAAGCGCGGTGCTGCGACCCCTCCAACCCCGTCGACCGAGATGGGCGCCACCTTTGGCCGCGTTCGCACGCGACTCGTGCACACAGACGTAAGTTAGTGAGGCCATATGCCTCTAACATGTACTTGCAGACGTTTTCCATACAAAACGAAGACAACACGGTCAACAACGACGGCAACATGAACCCCAAGCGGTATCGGCAAAAGGTAAGACGCAGATGTGACTGGTGTGTGAGGGACGAGGATGGCTAGAGCTTGACATACCAGAAAACGCCCATCAAAGGCCTCGATGAGCAGGCAAACGAATCGACGACCGCCGTCGCGTCCCGCATAATGGAGCCGCCACCCAGTCCGTCTGGCCCCTCTGCGCACCCGTCGCTGCAACCCACTCAATCGTCCAAGTGCGCCCAACACAATCCGATCCTAGCCTTCACGGAAGTTCCGCACGCGCCGTTCGAGTCGAAAGGAACGTTGACCAACCGCCGGCACACGGCAATACCAGGCAACAACGGGTTGGTCGCACTCAAGTACGCGCCGCGGCCTGAGCTCAAGCCACTGATGAAAGCAGCGACGGCCAAAGTATGTGTTTTTGTTGTTGGTGTTGGTGCTTACATTGATCCAGGTGTTGGCCACGAGCAACGAAAACCCAGTCAAGTTTCGCCGCAAATCCATCTGCCCCGATCTGGGCACGAGCCTCTCGATGGCGTTCACAGTCGACGTCCTCGCCGACCCTGTCACGCTCAAGCTCATGACGGAATTTGCCATGGCCGTGCCGTACGCGGCGCCGCGCCTCCTCTTTTGGGCCGACGCGCAGCACCTCCGGTCCCTCCCGAGCGCGCAATACACGGACAAAATTCTCCGAAAAATCTACGAGAAATTTCTGAGCCCGACCGCGCCGACGCCGATCTGTGTCCCCACGCACTTGTTGCACTCGATCCACGCGACGTTTGAGAGTCCCAATGGCATACAAACGGCGGGTACATATGACATGGCAGCACGAGCGACAAGTAACCCACGCCGTAGGTGTCTACGCCGAAGCCCAAGCCCTCTGTCTCCGCGATTTGGAAAAAGACGTGTTTCCGCGGTTCCGTCGCCATCGACTGTACGCTGAAATGCTGACCACGGTCCAAGAGAAGCCATCGAAATGGAAAGCCGCGATGGGAGCACTCCACACCCCCATGTTGCAGTAAGGTTACAATCCGACGACGCTTTGACGACGTGGACGCAGGGCGCGTGAAAACCACGAGTCGTTTCAGTCGGTGCTCGCCAACGACTACAAGCTGCGCTTCTTCAAGAGCTACTGCGTCGAGAACCTCACGCTCGAAAACTTGATGTTCCATTTGGACGTCGAGGAGGCCAAGCGCCTCCCCAATCAATCGTTCGTCCAGGCGCGCGCGCGCAAAATCATCGACACGTACTTTCGCCCGCACTCCAAGCAGTATATCCACTTGAGTCCCCACGTCCACGACGAGATGCTGGCCAAGTACGACGGCCAGAACTTTGAGCCGACCATGTTTACCGACGCGCAGTACATTGCACTTGAATTCGTGCGCGACCAAGTGTGGGCGAAATTCAGGTATTTTGTGGGCGCCAAATATATCATTGGCTTAAACTACCCTGCTGCTAGCGCGAGCGACGTGTATGTAAAGCACATCCAGGAAACGTCAATTCCCGACAATGAACTGGAGGCATATGTGCCCACGGTATCGTCCGCCGACGTCGACCTCCTACTCGGGAGTTTGGACACGACCAGCTCCTCCATGTACGCGCCATCGACGGGATATAGAATGAGGATGCTCAAGTTATTCGTGGCTAGCTTTCTACAAAAGGCCATGGAGCTGCCGACGAGCCAGCTGGCCAACATTGCCAAGGCCCACAATGTTCACCATGACACGGCGCTCATTCTCCTGCAAGACAAGATTGCCCATCGAATTTTCAAGCGCTTTCTGCGCATGCGCGGCAAAGACCATTATGTGTCGTTCATCGACGATGTACACAGCCACATATATTGTCATGGCGCTCATCTTTGGCTTGGTAGGTCGAGGAGTATAGCAATTTGCCTGGGATCGAGTTTATGCAACACACGGCCAAGAAGTTGTTCAAGAAATACCTGAGCGACAACGCGCGGCTTCAAGTCGACATGTCGACCAGGATGCGGGCAGACATTGAGGCCAAGTTGACGACGCCGACGATCGACATGTTTAAGCCCGCTATCGTCAAAGTGAAAATGGGTACGACATCGAAATGAATGGCTGGGAGCGAATTCAGTCTAACAACGACGACGACCGCATTAGGCTTGCTCCAAGACTCGCTCTTTCGATACCTCGCGTCCTCTATCCACAGTGAGCTGCAAGACGACCCGGAGATCCCCCACCTCGTGCGGGAACTGTCGCTCGCGCGCGACAGCGGCAAACTCGAACTGCCCCATCTCGACTCGGTGTTGGGTCACCCCAAGTACCTCATCAACTTTCGACGGTTCCTCGCGACCCAGCACGCGGCCGAGAATTTGATTTTCCTCGAAGAGGTAGTCACGCTGGTGCGATCGTGTTGCAACCCTTGCCACAGGTCGACGAGTTTCGACGGCTCCCGTCGTCGCAGATTGTCCTCCGCAATGCCAAGAAGATTGTCGACAAGTACATCAACCCCGCCACGGCGCGGTCACCGCTCCCGCTCTCGCCCCACTTGATCGAGTCCATGATCGACGCCAGCGCCGACTCGATGGAAAAGTCCTTCTTCACCAACGCCGTCCGCGACGTCATGGGCCTGTTGCGCCACGAAGAAGTACCCGACTTTCTCGACGCGCCAATGTTTATGGTACAATATTGACACTGGCTGTGCCTGACGCTCTTGACTAGGTCATGGTCGGCGCGTGGGCCATGCTAGACGAAACCTACGCGCGCAAACAGCTACAGGGGGACTTGGAACTCGCGTATTTTCGACATCGCTTCCACGCGATTTGCGAATCAAAGCGCACGGGCATGGCGGGGGGATGATGATAAACCCGAGCCCCCTTAGCCACTTATTTATTCCGACGTGACAATCTTGTCTTGTGCCTTGTTCCATTCTTGTCGCGGCATGCTGTGCCTGTGTTGTGCCTGTCGAAGTCTAGCAAGACACACCCAGCAATTACACCCAGCTGGTCGTGTGCATCCATGGATGCCACAGACGACGTTTCCACGTGCAAAAGCATTTGATAGATTATTTGATGCGTTTCGCCCGTCGCGACCAGTACACGCAAGGGGACTGGAGCCCAAATTTGTGGCTCTAGCCCCACGCGTTTGTTCAGGAAACGGAGCACTGCCCTATATCCACTTTCGCCCCACACCCTCACGATGCCCTTTCTAGACGACCACTGCCACAGGTGACATGTTTGCTTGACAGGTTGCACGCCTTGAGGGAAAGCCCGCCGCCCATGGGTGTCTACAAGCTGTCTGCCACCCTCGTGCATACGTTTACTGTTCGGAAAATACAATCCTCGACACCCATCCAGGTTGCATTTGCTCAACACGTCGTCCAAGGTCGCCACCCTCTTGGTCGCAGTGATGGGCCACAAGAAGGAGGCGCGTGCGGCGGCAATCCCCTTTCGCCAGCGACTTGTGAGCCATTTTATGTTGACGACAGCACTAAGGTGCCATTTGGAGGCATTTCCGAGTAGAGTTGGACAATCAGTCGCGCGGTCTCAAGGCAGTGGGACCTCTGGTGCATATTGGACGAAATCATGTTGAGACGTGGGCTCCCCAATCTCCCACGCTCAGAACACATGTCACGTGGACACCAACCATCACAGCAACGTATTTCCCAGTCAAGTACCGTAAACCTCAAGTTATCTAACCTAGCAAAAACGCTGAAGAACATTTTCAACGACTTTGCGTTATTTTGAAATAAGCAACCATCATAATATTATGTATTAAATAGAAATATATTAATCTTCATCTTTGTATTAAATATTACAATATACTTCGAAGTATTCGAGTTTGCATTTTTGAATCCAAAGTAATGCGCTATTCTGACTTTGACGTTTCGAGTGAGTGGTTAGTTATTATGAGCGCTCCAGTTTGCCAAAAGTACAATCGAACGATGTTGTCGTCGAATAAATATATATTTCCATGGTTGCTAAAGCACTAGAGGAAGCGCTCACGGTGGTGCTGGGCGCAAAAGCCATCGCAGTGCACCTTCGCCAGCCGATTGCAATAGCCAAGCTGGCACACTTTGCCTCGACGATGGACTTCACAGAAGCCGCCGCCGCGGTCCGCGCGGACGCAGTCGTCCACGAGGCAGCGCGTCTTGCCGCCATGCTGCGCGCACGTGCTGCCGCGCTGGGCGCCACGGGGACATCCTTCGACGCTGCAGCGCTTCCCGCCGCCATGGCGCCGGCAGAAGCCCCCGCCTTGGCTGCTCTTGTTGCATCCGTCAAACTTGCACCGGACGCCGCCACCGTGGGCCTTGCAGAGGCCTTGGGACTGGGTGGCTTTGTTGCAGTCGGGGATGCGGCAACGCTTCCCGCCGCCGTGGCCGATGCAGAGACTGCCGCCTTGGACGCCTTTGGTGCAGCCAGGAATGGCGCAGCGCCGGGCACCGCCATGCTTTTTGCAGTAGCCGCGATGCTTGACGGGTTCGTGGCAGGCGTGGTCGAGGCACTGGCCCGCAACTTCGTCTTGGTGGGTTGTGGTGTTGTCGGAGTCCGAAGTGGTCGACCTGGCTGAGTAGGAGGTTGTCGGCGACGGAAACTCAGTGTACATGGGCACATTTGTGTAGGCAGTGGTGGGCGACGGAAGTGGACTTGATGTGGGATGCAAGAGCGACGTCAATGAGGGGAGGTTGCACCGACGGTGGGGCGTGTGGGTTGATTGGTGCTGCGGGAGCCAGTGGTGGAGCGGGGGAAGTTCAAAGGCAGGCACCAAGTCGAGTGGCTGGTGAAAGAGATACGAGGTGGTCATCGTTGGCCGATGCAAAATGTGAAATGAGAAGGTGACCACCAAGGGGAGCCTGCTGTCGTCTGGATCCTTGGTATGTGCACCGGCAGGACAGGCAGATTGGTGGGGTCGTAATTCCCTTAAAGCAAGACTTCAGGATGGCGTGATCGTGTGTTCATCATCCTGACAGTGAATTTGTATGGGCATGCACGATCGGTGCCCGATTTTTGCTCATTTTCATTGGCTAAAATTAGAATAAAATGGAATAACGGACAAGGATTGGCTAATATTGAGATGCCATCAATGCGTCGAGATGAAGTAAGGGAATGAAAGTGATTGTGCCCTGCTGTCGAGGTGTTGTCTCAACTTCAATCTCGGGACACCGTCGTTAGTGCCCTAGCACTGCCCGCCATACGATGTTGATTTTCCGACAAACTGTGCAGATTGGAAGTGCAGGGCAGGGCCAGTGCCATGTATTTCCCTCTGGCTTGCTTGTGGAAGAAAGGCCGCGTTACTGGAGGTATGCTACGAAGTCGACGTTGTCAAGCAGAGGCAAACCACCTGCGTGAGGGCGTTCATCGAGACAACGATTTGGATGCACGCACATAAGCAAGTCCAACGCTTTCTCGATTAGAAGACAGCACGTCCTACTCTCGTTGTTTTTCGGCGAGTGCATCGGAAAAGTAAACCTTGCTGGATTGTCCACCAACCAACTTCATGACTTCATGTACCCCTACAGGCCACGGCGCCAAGACACTGCATGCGAGGGCGGCCACTTTGCAGGGTGACTAGAGGGTTTGCATATGGCCGTTTGGAGGATATGTTGTGATTGAATTGAATGACTCATGAACGACTGGTTCGGAATTGGTAAAGGAGGCCACACTCACGATTTTACAAATTTCGCAGGATCTCAAGTATATAGAAAGTTCAAGTGTGTCATTCCAGATTCCCCAATTGCCTTAAATACGATTGATCGTCCCCATCGCTGTCAAACCACGATGGATTCACGTTGCCGCCACAAATGCTGCCGATTCTGCCGCCAATATTATCTTCGTGCAACAAGCAAATGCATGATTTGATGTCGACTTCAAATGTCCCACTCGTAGTGCGTAAAATAGAGTGGCCCTCCATGTAAAACCACGATTTGTGCGTACTCGAAAGTTGGACGTGGGTTATCGCCGTTTACACAAAAGAGTGGCCCGATTTGGATGGAGAGACAGAAGGAGATGATCGTGCGCATTGCCAGGTATACAAATATCAAGATCCGACGTTTGGAATACGTACAATCGGCACAAGTGTGCTCAGCCCAACATCTCTACGTAGCAAGGTACTACGTAGTACAACGCAGTATGCACGACGACGACGGCGCCATTTCTTATTCGTTGTTATCCGTTGCATTTGCCCCCACAAGACTCCTTCGATGGAACAACCCAAGGCTTGGCAAGGTGATTTTTCCAATGCGATGAAAAACGAGCGGGGATTTTCCATTTAGTATGAGAGAAGTTTTGAATGGGATTACGAGGCATTCTTCGAGGCGTTGAGTCCCTGAGCGTGGTGTCTTGTCTGGGCCAACTCTGTGATTATTGTTTTGTTGACCAGTGGGTTTGCTTGTCATCAACACAGAAGACATCACCGACAGTACTACGTAGTACTTGGATACGGGAATGGAATTGTCAAACCCGTGACTCCTATTCGGATGTACCTGTACATAAAATATCTTGAATAATGTATACTCAACTTGAAAAGTGGTCAAATGAGCTGTACTGAGGCGAGGGAATTGCCAATTGGCTACGACGTAGTCAATTTTTTGTAAATAATTGAAAAAATTGGCAAGAAAGATCGAAATCCTTTCATTCCCGCCAAATATGGACTTCGCGCGCTTTGGCCAGTGCGGCTTTGAGAAGTTCCCGAAGGTGGCGAACGCGAGCACAGACTGGTGACGTCTCGCGCCGCTGCGCCATCGCGAGCCAACGATCGACTTGCGGCAAGAAGCGCTTGCGGATCTCGCCCACTTGCTCGTCGAGGGCAGCACGAATGAGGTCGAGGTCGTGAGTGGACGTCATGTCTGGGGCGGGGATTGTGATGGAATAGGCGGCGCTGCCCAGACCACAGGATTCAATTACTTGGGGCAAGCTCCATGTCTCGATCGGTGGACACACGTCTTCCCACGCTTCGTCCTCGTCGCTCTCGTACGCGCCAGCGCGGATCGGCAGCAGCGATGTGAAACAGTCTTCGACAGTTGGGATGAGCATCCCCAGTGCGCGCTCGAGGCTCTCGACGTGTGCGACGACCGCACCTCCCCCCGCGTTCACTTCGCGCTCCATGTGTTCAAATTGCATGTCCAGCATGCGCTGCGCCGCGACTTGCGCGTCCACGGCTTCGTCGCGCTACGTTGACCATGGGATTCATCAAGCCAGCGTCAAGGTTACGTACTTGCTTCAACCGCGACGTCCACTTGGTCGGAATCGCGGCGACCGCGGCATGCAACTGTGGAAATGCCGCCGCATATTGAACGTCCCATGCACGGAAGAGCTCCAACATCTCGACGGTGTATAATTGTTTCGTTTCGAGAACGCGACATATCGCTTGCAATTGCGCTACCATTTCGACGCGAAAGGCCTTGGAACGGTCAAAGAGACACCGGCAAATCTGAATGAACTAGAGGAAAGATCGATTTTAGACTTACTCACACCGAGGCGGACGCACCTGTGGGAGTGGGGGCGGGACGGTGACCAATGCTGATTGCAGTGCTGCAACTGTTCGGCGGCAAGCGAGAGCAGGATTCGCGGCATATCGGATGCCTTTCTTGATGTTGTCCAACGAATTCTCAGGGCTCATAGTCGCCGCAGTCTCGCGCTTTCTCTTCTTCATGCCTTTCTTTGCCGGCAGAAGTGCTGCCAGTCCTTCCTCGAGCGCTGCTGCCGCGTCTTCCATCGTGGACGAAATTTCTCTCTCGATGAAAATTTCAGGCATGCATTCTTGATACATGACATACATTCTTGATATATTGTCATATTATTATTGAACGTCGTTATAACGTTACTCAAAACATATTTTTTGAGCTTGACCATGTATTTTTGAAAAATACTAGAAGTACTAGTATATAAAAATACTAAAAGTATTTTTCAATAAATATGAATGCCTTCAAAAACTAGGAATAAGTGTTCCTTTCTATTTTCCAAACAGCACCCCACGGAGTAGAAAATATTTTTGATACGAGATAAAAAATATTTCCAATATATATCTCGAGTGAATGGCATCATTGCAGGAAGGCAGGGACTCTGTGGATCAAGAGCGACACGCACCGCTCTTGAAAGAGAGCAGTTTGGTTGCTGCAGTCTCATGGGCGCAATAAGGGAGATTCTTGAGGCATACATGGGCATTGTGTCCAACCCCCTCGGGTGTCTGCTTGACCAGCTGGCCACGTCACCGACACGTAACAGTGCCACCCGCGTCATGTCCACCGTCTTCTCAATGGCGGCGGGGAAGCGCGGCTTCGCATCTCATGGGGGCAGAGCATGAATCCTGCATTGTTCAAAGCGTCGGATTGGAATCCTTGGGCGTTCCAATCTTCGATTGATAACCTGCATGAATGAATATCAAATGTCAGAGTCTTCGCGTTGCTTGAAACGTTTCTTCCCCCGAGGCCCCAGATATTTTTGACTCGACATCGATGGAAACCTTGGTCGAACGCTCGTACACGAAGATCCGCAAGTTGACGGGGAGGTCCCAGAAGGAACTGAGGGAAGCCCTGGATGGAGTCCTCGCGAAGATTGCGGGCAAGTCGGCGCGCCCGGACGAAGCCGAAATTTTTTACCCGCTCTGCCTCACAATCCTCGAACGGCAGCCGAAACAGGCGTCGCAGGCGCTCGACTGCATCGAAAAGCTCATTTCGTATGGGTATTTGCGCGGCGCGGGTCCCGCAAACGCAACGGTCTTGGCGAAACTCCCCATGAAAGAAAAGGACGACGGCGGCGGCGACGGCGGCGCGAAAGGCCCAACGCTCATGGACGCTATTGTGACGTGCATCTGCAGCTGCAACGACCACCACGACGAAGAGGTCCAATTGCAGGTCCTTAAGGCCGTGCTCCAGGCCGTGACGAGTCAAACGTGCGAAGTGCACGAGCACAGTTTGCTCAAGTCGGTCCGTGCGTGTTACCACATCCACTTGGTGAGCAAGAACACGATGAACCAGACCGTGGCCAAGGCAACGTTGCAGCAAATGGTCAATGTTGTCTTCCAGCGCATGGAACACATGGAGGAAACGCTCAACGCCGAGAGCGCGGCGGCGGTGGCGCCCGCAGCCTCGACCGGACGAACCGAGAGCGGCGGCGGCCTCGCATCCCCCACGTCCCCGAAACAAGGCGCCACACACGGCGCCACAGACGGCGACGAAAAGGCGGGCGCCCAGGACGCTCTCTATCCTGGTACAAGCGCCATCTTCTATTCTCGCTCATAACAAGTCGCCTGTAGATGTCCGCCGATGCCTGCGCTTCGAGACTGTCCCGCACCACCATCGCACGACCAGCAGCTTGGCCAAATCGAGCACCCAGGATTTGGAATCAACGGTCGACGACGTTGGGCCGACCACCGCCGCGCCCGTGCCCTCGGCCGCGTTTCCATCGCCGTACCACAAGGACGCGTTCCTGCTCTTCCGGTCGCTCTGCCGCATTTCGATGCGATCGCTGGCCGAAGACGCAGCCGCGACGTCCGCCGCGACGGCGCTCACCAACAGCAACGCGGGTCCGCCCCAAGGCAGCGACGACCCGTTTGCGTTCCAGAGCAAGCTCGTCTCGCTCGACCTGCTGCTCTCGATTTTGAACAACGGCGGCCCGACGTTCCGCAACGGCGATCGCTTCATTCAACTGATCAAGCAATACCTCTGCGTCTCGCTGCTCCAAAACTGCACGTCCAACTACACGCAGATTGTCGAGTTGAGTCTGCGCGTCTTTGTCGTGCTCATCGCGCAGTTCAAAGCGTACCTCAAGAGTGAAATGGAGGTGTTTATCACCAACATTTTCCTCGGCCTGCTCGAGAGTGAAAATTCAAGCATCGAACACAAGCTGCTCGTGCTCGAAGTGCTCAAGCAGATCTGCCTCGACGGGTCGATCCTTGGCGAAATCTTTCTCAACTACGATTGCGATTGGAATTCGATGGATCTCTTCAAGCGCATCGTGGACGCGATTAGTAAAATCGCCAAAGGCAAAAAGGACGGCGCGATGCAGGGCGCGTCGGCCGCGGCGAAACAAGCCAGTAGGACCCAGGACACGGCTCTCGTGCTCAAAGGTACGACCAAGTCCCGCCATGGAGAGACGACGCATCCATTCGAATTAGGCCTCGAATGTTTGACGGCCGTCGTCGGGTCGCTTCGCAAAGTTGCCAACTTTACCGACGAGAAACGCAAGATGGACAAGATGCTCAAAGAAGAAGACGAAGAGACGACCGAGTCGACGACGGACGAAGACGTCGTGCCCGTCAAGTCGATGAACGGTGCCGTCGAAGCGTTTGACAAGAAGAAACGATTGCAAGAGGAACTCGCCGAAGGGATTCTGAAATTCAATTTGAAACCCACGGACGGGATTAAATTCCTCGTTGCGCGCAAGCACGTGGAAAACACGCCGCGAGACGTGGCCCGTTTCATCCACGAGCAAAATTTGCGGTTGGACAAAACGATGGTACGAGATTCGAGTCGAGGGATATATCATTTCTTGTAGGTGGGGGACTATCTCGGCAAAGAAGTGCAATACCAAAATGGGTTTTGCCTCAAAGTGTTGCACGAATTTGTCGACATGATGGATTACTCGTACGATGACGACGACGCGAATACAATCTATTGACATGATTTTATTTTCATAGGGGATTGGACGTCGACGAAGCCATTCGACATTTCTTGGCAGGGTTTCGCCTGCCCGGGGAATCGCAAAAGATTGATCGCATGATGGAAAAGTTTGCCGAACGGTATGTTTTGGTTGTCGTTTCTCCTTTCCCCATTCACTTGTGTGGTTTGTGTGCACCGTAGCTATTGCTTTCACAACCCAGGCATTTTCCCGTCGGCCGACACGGCCTTTATTTTGTCGTTTTCCATCATCATGTTGCAAACGGTGCGATTTGCCCTGCATATGATGGCCTCACTTTTGTCCAGGATTTGCATAACCCGTCGATTCCGGAAGAGAAACGCATGTCAAAGGAAGGATTTTTGCGCAACAACCGTGGCATTAACAATGGCGAAGACTTGGCGCCAGAATTTCTCGGTAATGAGATCCATGCTCGATGCAAAATGATGGGGCTTTGTCATTGTAGGCGGCATTTATGATCGCATCAAGAGCACCCCTATTTCCCTCAAGGAGGATTTGGACCTGAAAAAGAAGACGCAAGTTCAGACGGGAAATGCCCAAGCGACCGATCGCATGCGCCGCGAAGCTTACAGCAAAGAGCGCGAGGCGATGGTGCGTGAACCACGTTTTGTCGGTGGTTGATGTCGCCGTAGGTGAAACAATCGGAAGCGTTGTTCAAGCGACGCGGTACCACAACGCCTCGAAACGGCAGCAGCACGCCCACGGGAGCGCAATTCCAGCTCATCACGGAAGAAACCGAGAGCTCGTACGTGCGTCCAATGTTTGAAATCGTGTGGGCGCCGCTGCTCGCGTGCTGCAGTGTCATTTTCGAAACAAGCGATTCGTCGAGTGCAATCTCGCTCTGCATCGACAGCTTCAAGCATGCCATCCATCTCTCGTCTCGGTATCTCGCTTGACTCGAATTTTTGCTGATTTATTTGCCCAGCTTGGGCATGGCCTCGGAGCGCGACGCATTCATTTCGATTTTGGCCAAATTCACCGGCCTCGCCACGTCAGCGTCCCGCGAAATCAAGTGGAAGCACGTCGAAGCGATCAAGGCAGTCGTCGTCATCACTGTGAACGAAGGGAATTACTTGGGTGACGCATGGGTACGTCACCGTCCATGTGGCCAAATTCATGACCATATGGGTAAAGCGCGATGTCTTGCAATGTTTGTCCTACTTGGCGCGGCTGCAAAGCATTGCCCAAGGCGCATTGTCTGTGGACCAACCGTTTACGGGCAAAGCAGCCGGTGGCTCCGACGACCGGTCGCTCGAAGAAGAAAATTCGCAGCGCGTCGCGTCGGAAATCGACCCGCTTCAAGTCGACCGCGTCTTCTCGAGCAGTGTCCACCTGAGCAATAATGCGATCCAAGATCTCGTGCTGCAGTTGTGCGTCGTCTCACTCACTGAAGTGGCGGGCATCACAGGCCGTGTACGTTGCTCTCGTTCACCTCTTTTTTTGAGTGTTTATGTGTATTGGCAGGGCGTGTCCAACCGAGAGATGAACGCGCCGCGCGTCTTTTCGCTGCAGAAATTGGTCGAAGTGGCCGACATGAACATGCACGTGCGTTCCCGCGTCGTTTGGGCCAGTGTCTGGAAAGGTACTCACTGATGAGTGTGTGGTTGATTAACTGGTCGCAGTCCTCACGCGACACTTTACCACGATTGGGTGCCACGACAACTTGGGCATTGCCATGTATGCGATCGACTCACTCAAGCAACTCAGCATGAAGTTTTTGGAGAAAGAAGAACTGCGAGACTTCAATTTCCAGCGTCTCTTCTTGGCGCCGTTCGAAATCATCATGGCCAACACCGTGTCCATTGAAATTCGCGAACTCGTGCTTGGGTGCGTCACGTCCTCCCATTCCTGCGATGACGCGTCGACGTAGTTGCGTCCAAAACATGATTCTCGGGCGCGTGAAAAACATCAAGTCAGGATGGAAGTCCATCTGGGGGGTCCTCCGTGTCGCCGCCGAGACGTACGACCCTGCTGAGGGCGAAGCCGACCGCCCCGTCGTGGCCCTTGGGTTTAGCATTGCGCAAATGATCCTGACCACCCATTTCGATCGCGTGGTTTGTGTCTCGTTGTCCCTCGACGCGTGTTTATGGTGTGGTAGGTTTCGGTGTTTGTGGACGCGATCGAGTGTCTCTTGGCGTTTGCCGTGTGCGGAAGCGAAGATCCGAGCGACGTCTTCATGGTCAAGATGGCCAACGATGCTATCAACGTCCTCGCAGTGTGTTTGACCCACTTGGCCACGGGCCACGTCATCGAACAGGTCGGATGATATTGATGACGCAATCCATTTAAGTCAACCAGGTGCACACGGACTCGCCTGCCAAACGCACGACCTTTCGCTCGCATTTGGCCATCAAGCGGCTGCACCAAGAAGACCTTGGCCACCGCTACCAAAAGGAGGAATCGGCCGACGATTTGATCAGTGACGCGCCCATGTCACCCCGCGTGACGCCCGTCACAGCCATTTACACGGATTCGCAATTGCACACGCGGCTCTGGTATGTTGTTGCTGCTTGGCTTAAACCCCATGGACCCACAGGTGGCCCGTCTTGACGGCGCTGGCGACACTGAGCTGCGACACGCGATCGGACGTCCGCAAAGTCAGCTTGGACACGCTCTTTGCATCGCTAAACATGCACGGCCCCAAGCTCTCGCCCGGGTTGTGGAACATCATTTTCAAGGGCGTGCTCATCCCGCTCGTGGGCGACATTCGTGTCCTCGAAGGCACGAGCGGCGGCGGCGCCAAGCATTCGCGCGACGCGTTGTGCCAAGTGGTCGCGTTGTTTGGCCAGTTTTACGACGCGATTGGCTTTCTCCCCGAACTTCTCTTTTGCTTGGGTTCGTGCATGACGGCCGAGTCGGATTCCGGTAGATTGTGTCGTCGACGACGCCGTGCTTGATGCGACATGTTGGTCTAGATCTTGCGTGTGCGGCTGCCACGACGCTCGAGCACTTGCTCGTGAGCCATGGATCCAAGTTCCCCGAGAACGTCTGGGGCCTCATCGCCGACGAAGTCCGCCATGTGATGAGCCAGATCCAGCCCACGTGGATTCTCGCCGACGCGACGGTGAAAACGCCACCCCCCGTCCCAGCCGCGGGGCTCTTTTCCCCCATGGCGCAGTTTCGTTCGTCGAATTTTGAGCCCCCAGCCGGCCCCCCGTCCTTTATCTCGATCTATCCGGCCGTGCTCCAAGCCCTGCGGTTTAAATTCCATACGTTGCCGCGGACCGACGAAGTGCGTCCAGCGTCGGGGCATCCGTCAACGACGCATCTCTTGGTCCTCTTGACACTGCAAACCCTCCTTGGCAACGTCTTGACCTCGCGCCTCCAAGCCCCGTCAGCCTTGTCCCAAGGTAGGCCATCTCGAATGCACACGCCAATGAGCTGTACCAGGGCATGCCACGTCATTACAAACGTGCTTGCGGGAAAGCTACCTCTTTGCACGTCAAGTGAACGACCGATTGGACGTGCGTACAACGTGCACGCGTGCCGGCTGGGTCTACCCCGTCGACAAACCCAGCGGCATGATGAGCAGCTTTGTGCCGCAGGAGCTGCACGGCAAGGCCGAATATTTGCGTGTGCTGTTTGCCGTCTTGGAAAATCGCGCCATCGATGATGCCGTCGACACGCGGCAACAACTGACCGAGTAAGAACGTGGGATTTGCGGCGTTGTGTTTATCTAGACTAGGTTGATCAAGCGCACACTGGGCGAATACTTGCTTTGGAGTCGAGCCAACAGCAGCGTGGACATGACTACCGTGACGACCCCGATCTCACCCGACGAACAATTCCGATCCAAGAGCTACGTGCCCCTCGTCGTTGACATTTTGTACGCGCTCGGACGGTTGCCTTCGGTCGAGGTATTGCTGGAATGGACGTTGTGTGGAATTTGAAATCTTTCTAGTTGAAAACGCACCTCCCGTGGCTCTACCCCCTCCTCATTGACCTCGTGCGCTCGAACGAACATGCGATTCGAAATGCCTTGCACGCCCTCCTCGCTTCCAAGATGGCGCAGTTGGTCTAACACTTGTTAACTGATATCGATACATTCGTGTGTTGCCCACTTGGCCATCGCAACTGCACACACACGACCACTCGCAATTCTGCCCAAGCCGAAACGACCCGGACGAAACCGTTCGCCCCGGCGGCCGTTTCGCTTGTTCTTGGCCTTTCCGAGGCGACGTTTGGGCGATCGAAGCCAACATCGAGCATGCTGAGTGGATCCAACAACACACTGGAGAAGGTTCACCCCGAGGCGGCGGGTATGGCCAAGGCCCCCGCGACAGCGCGCGTGGCATCGCCCCCGACTGCCAAGCGCCCCTCCGACGTCGCCCCGCCCTACGGCAGTGGCCGCGAAGCCGCGTGCTTTCTCGTTTTCCTCGTTCTCTTCCTCGTTGTGACGGCGTACAACCACAGCCCCACGACGACCTTTTTCTTTGGCGAGAGCGTCCGCCGTGCGGTGGCGGGGACCTTGTTCCCATCGGGCGATGGCTCGGGCATAGCCATCGCGTATGACTCGATGCAGACGATCCCAGACGTGTGGAATTGGGTGCAAGGCCCACTCGTGCAGACGCTGTACTCCATTCGCATTGCCAGCCCAGCTACGAATGGCTCGAATACAACGTCGAGCCAAACTGTCGCGCTCGCCAACGTCCGCGTGGGCGGCGTCCGGCTGCGTCAAATCCGCGTGGCACCCAACTCGTGCACCGTCCAAGACGAATACTCGCCGCTCGTGGCCTACTGCTACGGCCCGTTGACGTACTCGACGGAATCGTCGGCAGGGTTTGGCCCAGTCCAAAACTCGTACAATGTCTCGCACGCGGCCGCGTACGTCTTTGCGAGCACGTACTTTGGGCCGTCCCCGACGTATGCCAACCTCATGACGTGCATCTCGGCGTGCGGCGTCTCGGTCGGGTCAATCTACGGCCTCGACAAGGCGCGGTACAAACTCGAGTACTCGAACGAATGCTCGCTCTCGTGCACGTGCTTTTATTCTGGCGCGAGCTGCGCTGCCCCTCCCGGGGGCACCCCCGCCCCCCTTTACACGTACACGTGGACCCCTCCCGTCGAGCCCTCGCTCATGGGCCTCTTTGGTGACATCCCTGGCTCTGGCTTTGTCATTGACCTTCCGCCCAACGCAACCGCAGCCATTGCCGCCGTCCAGCAACTGCAGCGACAGAATTTTCTCGATGTGGGGTCCCGCGCCCTCGTCGTTGAATTTGCCGTCTTCAATCCGACGTTGCAGCTCGTGGACAACGTTCAACTTGTGGTCGAGTTCCCCCCCACGGGCGGCGTTGCTCCATCCATGACTGCTTCGATCCTCGACCTCTCGGCGTACTCGTCTTCCGCCGGGGGGAAGGTCTTTTTCGAGGCGGCGCTGGTCGTCTGTGTCGTCATCTACGCCGGCGAGATCCTCGTCCGGGTCTACCGCCACAACCCCGCGACGTTGTCCACAGGCTACTTTGACTCGGGTTGGAATCAGCTCCATGGCGTCAACATTGCCCTTTTCGTGGCGGTGATTACGCTGCGCCTCTTGGCCATCAACCTCATGTACGGCTCGGGGGCTGTCAACATTGTCACCGCCACCAACCCCACCGACGTCTTTGCCTACCTCCGAGCTCTTGCGACGCTCTCGGTCCAAGAGCGATCGATCAACGCCGTCAACGCCGTCTTGATATGGCTCGGGTTGCTCAAGTACACGCAGGTCTGTCGCATTTGATGTCCCCGTCTCATGGCTCTGTGTCTAGATGTCTCGTCGCATGTACTTTGTCGTGCGGATGCTCTGTCTCGCCGTGACGGACCTCCTCAGTGCGATCCTTCTCTTTTTCATCTGCCTTCTTGGCTACGCCCAAGTACACTCTAGCCATCCATTTCAAGTTGAAGCCCTCCTGACAATCCATTTAGGCTGGCTTCTTGGCGTTTTCGACCGACGCGCCGGCGTTTCGCACGTTTGGGCAGTCGCTTGTGTCCGTCTTCCAAGCGCTCACGTTCCGCTTCGACTACCACGACCTCGTCCAAGCCAACCCGGGCCTTGCGCCCGTCTACTTGATTACGTTTTACATTTTGCTCGTCCTTGTATGCGTCAACATCTTTGTCGCGGTCCTCCACGATGCGTTTACCACGGCCCACAAACAGCAAAGTGCCTCGTCGACGACGTTGTTTCCGTTTGCACACGGCCTCGCCGCGACTCTCTCGTTCTGGCTCAAGCGCGAATGGGTCGCCATCAAGTTTGGTCGCGCCGCCGCCGCGAAATTGGAAATGGACGTGCCCAAGAAGCCCCTGCGCCAAGCCAACCCGTCGGACGATATGGCAGGGACGCTCCATCCGTACATGGCGATGGAGATGCAAGCGCTGAGTGAAAAATTGACGCTCATGATGAAGGCCCATGATGACAAGCGCGGCAAGTTGGACGGCATCGAGTCCATGCTGCGCGCGATCGAAGACACCTGCATGGAACTCAAAGTCGACAAGACCACGGGCGGCGCCGCGCCAGTCTAGGAGGACGAAATAATGATATACTTGCATGTCGTGATACCTAGAGAATCCTTCAACGAGGACGGCGTGGACGATAGAGAGAGAACCACTCGCGCAGCACCAATATCAGAGGGATGAAAATGATGCAGCGCTTGTCAACTCATGGACCCGCAAAAGCAAGTGCAAATTGTGAAGCGGTGTGATGAATATCAGAATTATATATTAATGTTTTTATGCATGTTTGACTATATTTCGACTAGGTAGTATACTATACAGGCACAATATGTACGCAATTTAGTTCCTGAGCTACGTTGCCTGAACACGGAATCATTTAAGTCCGTGTCGTACCTAATCTCTCTTCCGCAGCCCGGCCTCTGATTGGTTGACGGGAGGTGCGCGACAATGTGGCGTTTCTGCGCAGCCCCATTTTGAGTTCCTTTTGCGTGAGCTCCATGGCGGCATCCTCGACACTCCGCGCGGGCGATTCCTTGGACGTCTTCTGCGCAACCTTGGGCGAGGACATGCCTTCGAGCCTCCTTCTCCGCGTCGCGGCGGCGTGCATCGAGATCCAGACGCTTGTGCAGCGTGGCGCGCTGTCCGACAACATCCTCGGCTCGGCACACTCGGACAACGTCCAAGGCGAAGTGCAACAGAACCTCGACATTGTCTCCAACACGCTCATGGTGGAAGCATGCCAGGATGACTCGACACTCGCTGGCATGTGCTCGGAAGAAAGCGAAGACATTTACGTGACGTCGGCCGGCTCATCCGGCCGCTTCCTCCTCCTCTTCGACCCGCTCGATGGCTCGTCCAACATTGACGTCAACGTCTCGATCGGGACGATCTTCTCGATCCTTCCGTCGCCGCCGTCCACGGACGTCGCCTCCGCCGTGACCGCCGCCGACTTTTACCAACCCGGCACGCGCCAAGTCGCCGCGGGGTATGTGATCTACGGCCCCCAGACGACGCTCGTGCTCACGGTCGGGCGCGGCGTGCACATGTTTACGCTCGACCCGGCGCGGCGCCTCTTCCTCTGCACGGCGCCACGCGTGCAGCTCGCCCCGTCGACCAAGGAATTCGCGATCAACATGTCCAACATGCGGCACTGGGAGCCGCCGATCCAACGCTACGTCCGGGATTGCGTCGCGGGCAGCCAAGGTACGGGAACGTTCCGCGTGCCTTCTTTTGACTTTTCGTAGGCCCACGCGGAAAAGATTTCAACATGCGTTGGATCGCGTCCATGGTCGCCGAAGTCCACCGAATCCTCTGCCGCGGCGGCGTCTTCCTCTATCCATGGGACGTGCGCATGAAGGACCGCATGGCCGGCCGGCTGCGTCTCCTCTACGAAGCCAACCCGATGAGTTTCCTGATGGAGCAAGCGGGCGGCGCCGCCAGCACAGGCTTCATGCGCATGATGCTCGTGGAGCCCGCGGCGCTTCATGCCCGGGTCCCTGTCGTCTTGGGGTGCAGGGAAGAAGTCGAGGTGATTGTCAACTACCATATGCAGCCACAGGAGGGCGACGTGGCGGCCACGACCGCAGCAGACCAACAACCATAGCGATGACATGTTCGTGAATAAAAGAGAGGTGAAGCATCGGTCGACGACGCTGATTGTCGTCGCATCGGTGGTGATGGCCAAGTTCGAGGCAACGTAGATGAGAGAATCATTGCATTCGACTTGGTTCCAGTTGATCATGATCGAAGGAGAAGTTCGAAAGGAAAAGATTCGCGAGACCTGAACCCAAATGCAAGCTAGAAAGACCATGATGTGGGCAAGCGATCGCTTTCGGAACCCTTCAAACGCGAGCAGCACGACGTCCATCAACGGGAACTAAAACCGATCAGTAAGGGGGCGGGTGCGAGAGGACACGACAACTTGAAGCAATTGGGGGATTCAATGATAAGGATGCTGGTCTTACAGAGTCGTACATTAGGTGTTATTAGTCTCGTACTAACTGTAAATGGTTTGGGGTCACGGATTTTGTTTTGCCTCGAAGCAGGACGGGCATAAGTTGAAGTCGTCAGACCAAATAGACTTTGCAAAAAGATATGTAACGAAGGGCAATGGAGGTCTCTACGCCCATTTAGAGCGGGTCAAACTTTCCTTCATATCAATTCCATCCGCAGCAGTTATATAGCAACGTACATACTCCATTCAAAACTGCTGTCCACCAAGTCAATTGCTTCATTTTGTCGTGTCCTCTCGCACCCCCCCACACTGATCGGTTCTAGCGCTCAACGTTTCCGTTGATTTCCACGTCTTTGGTTGACTCGTGTGACGCGCTGCGGCTTCAATGAACGTTTGTATTGACTTGTGGTGGCACAGCTTAGCCGTGACAGCCGTTCTTCGAGCAGTAGCTCGTGTACACCTCGGAGGTCCAGACACGTGCGCCGGCTCGCTTCGACTACTATTACTACAACACACCAAATATTCCCCTCCAGCCAGCAACCCCCAAACTCTCTGGCTTTCGTGTCTCACATCAAGCCAGAGATGACGAAACATTGACGGCTGGCAGTGCGCCTGAGTTGTCGTTGATGTCCGTAGCGCTCCATCACATTCATTCGCATCGTTTCAAGGAATCCACAATATGATGGATGAATTTCCGAACTTGCAAGTCGTCAAAAGATAAGCAGCAAAAATTATGTATAAAAAGCCAATTTTAGGCCAAATTTTCGGACTGTTTGTTTCTCGTGGATTGGCTATTAAAAAAAGAGGTTGCAAATATATTCCAAAGTGGGTGTCGCATGCCCTCGTCATGCGACGAGCCACAGTGGTTGTTGGGGAACATCTGTGAGGCTCTTGGCAATTATGTGTTCAATTTCGTAAAATTCTTGCTTTTCAGCCAATCATGGCTGGTGAGCGGTTTCATGGCTGGAGTCAACGAAGCAATGGATTGCGGTATCCAAACATTCAAACGTAAATCGGGAAAAGCCCTCGCAGTTGGGTCGAACAATGGCACTACAATTACCACCTCACTAGTGCTTCGTTACCCTTGATGTTGGCCCGTTGGCTGGTTGACATAGATGTTTTAAACCCCTGAGGTCACCTTTGCCCACAAGACTTTTTATGGTATTGTGGGCCTCGACACTATATGTACCCTACCCCGCGCATGCTACCACAAACTTGCTCGTCGTATTTCAACACTACGTCCTTCAGTACAAGCCCCGCCTCAAACAACACGCCCCAGCGAATACTCAACCCCATAAAGACATACTAGTAAAATTTATGTTTTTGTCAACGATCGTGACATGAACAGACGAGTCGACGCCTTGAATCAGCATCGGGTTTTTGGGTGCCAAATATGGTTCCTGACATTTTCATTCTGCTCTCAAGATTCTCATTGATTACATTCATTCTAATTACGGGAAGTAACGGTTCGCAACTGCGCTGAGCGTCAGGCAGCAGTGTTCTCGCCGAGGAACACAATTACAAGTTCTCCGGAGTAAATAATAACTGGAATTCAAAGAATAGCTAAATTCTGCCAGCTCCCTCAACAGGAATTGTGTTATTGTTGATCACCTCGTTCGATTGCGTGGCGTGAAGGACGTGAAGCACACGCTTATCGCACTTGCGTTGAACGAACTTGCGTTTTGGGCTTGGTCCTTTCTCATGCTTGGTGGCAAAACCGCCAACACATCGTTCGAGACACCCGTATTGTTGGAGACTCCTTTGTAAAGTGATATCTTTTGACAAATAGACGCTGTTTTCACATTAAATGTTAGGATTTAAACTTGAAGTATGTATGTTGCAAGCGAAAACCTCATGGGCGCAACGAAAACCCGTACTGTTCCTGCACATTTGGTGTTCCGAACGAAACGCGGAAGATGTACTCGTATGGTCCATTATGGCGACGGTTTTGAAATTTAAATGCCTCTGATTGGCCAGAATGTCATTAAATTTGGATTTTCTGTATATATAAATTCCCTTATGCGGTAAATTTGCCTTATTTAGTACGCATACAGTTTCAAGTGAGAAATAACGATTTCCTTATGTACTGTACGTTGTGTGGCACTTGAGGCATCGTGGATTGGGGGGTGGGAGAGGTATTTTGGGGTCACGTGTTTGGAGGTTATGAGAGGTTCGAGGCGTTTAAGATGGGTTGTGGGGGTTCGACGTGACAGGGTGGGTTATTGGGGGGGTTAGTTGTGGCAAAGGCGGGTTCTTGGGGATTGATTCGTATATGATTCGTTGGTTTGTCCGATTTTTGTCTTTTTTAGGATAATACTCAGTGAGAATGTCAGAAAGTGTTAGAACGGTTATGGATGTACTCCGGAGTATATATAGCACTTGACGTTGAATTTCTATCTTATTAAAATATCCGAATGCTAATTGTATTCATACCAAATCCAAGTGTTAAAATGATTCCTTGCAAGCATTCTCTGGAGTATAAAAATGGGGTCGCGACCTTTCATGATCACAAAACAGATTATTACCGTGCCAATGAAACACCTGAGAATATGCACGACCATTCACCACAAATCAAATTCCCGTGTTTGCTGAACATCAACTGCGCGAAGCACCATGCGAACAGAATCGCCGACTGAAGAAACATGCACGGACGGAATGCCAGCGCATGCGTGGGCCAATGGTGCTCAACTGCCTACTGAAGAAACCCACAAGGCGGAAGAATATCCGATCCAAGTTGCTATGCGTGATTGCAACAAGTGGCGTCGTGCGGCGGCGGTGGCTGGTGTCATCTACGTCGCGGCAACCAACGGTAAAGCACATCCCACATTTCTCCCCTTGAGTATACATGCTTGTAGCTTGTGGTATCGGCTACGTGGCTGTGCTAACCCCAAGCATGACAAACGACTTTTACTGGGCCGCGTTCAACGCGACTGGCCTTCAGTCGTTTGTCGTCGATGCGTTCAATGGGTTCCTCTCCACTGTGACCCCGGGCTCTGTGAACCTTGTCTCGCCTACGTATGCCTCGCCCAAGGATTACAGTGGCACCTCCACACTCACCAACGTCAACATGGCCTACACGCGGTTCATCCAAAACTCGCAACTGACCGACTTGACCGTGGCTATCACGGGCATGCGATCGACACCGTCGGGCCACATTGTCGGGACCCAAACGCAATACTGCTGGCTTGACTTTAACCGGACGTGGAGCCTGGCCCACACAGTACTCCGCCAGCAGCGCTGCGACAATCGCGTGTTCTACCAAACGAACGGGGCCATGTATCTCGAATCGCTGCTCCGGAACCTCATCTGGACCGACTTTATGTCGACGTATGGCGTCAAGTATGTCCCTGGCATCGTCCAACCGCTATCAACGCAAGCTACGGGCCCAGCGTTTTTGAACTCATTGAGCAACCGAACGGCGACGACGGTGGCAGCGGAGGTGGCTTACTGGCAGTCCAAGGGCGTGACGTACTACAACCTGCAATGGCAAAACCGTTTGCAGCTCGCGCTCGTGGACACGATTAACGTCGTCAGCGCCTTGGGTCTGACCCAACAGCTCACGATTAAAGGCCAATCCAAGCTAGTCGACCGCAAGTCGGTCTATTCGTCGAAAATGGCCTACTGGGGCATCTTATACGACTTGAACCTGGCCCAAACGCTGAATGGCTCGCTCGTGCGCGGCAACGGCCATATCTTTTCGCACACGCCGGACCCCATGATCGCTGCCATCGGGCTCTCCACGCCCTTGAACGTTCCATGCTCAATCATCAGCTCCACCATTGGGCCGCTTGGATCCATCGACGCAAACTACATTGCGCCGACCGTGCATCTCAAGGCCTTTTTCTGGGCCTTTCGATCCATCTTGGCCCAAACCCTCGCAGCCGACGCGGCGCTCTCACGCGCCTTCCTCGCCATCCCAACCATGTCGGTGCACCCGACACCACCCCAATGGACGGTCGGAAACATCAATTTTTATGGCGGGAGTCCCCTCTGTGGACAAGGGACCGCCCAATCATTTGTCCAACGATCGTTTGGGTTTGACGATGCTTGTACGGCCCAAGTCGCGTACACTGTGCCTTTCTCGCCCTCGTCTTTGCTCTTCGCCATGGTCGCCACAGCCTCAACGACGCCGCCGACCTGTGCCCTTGTCACTCCACCCACCGAGGCAGTGATGTGCACGTCGATTCTCAACTTGCTTGCGACGACCATCCCCACAAGTGTATTTGCGTCCTTGGAGCTCTCACAGGCCACCGCCGAAGCCAGCGACCTGAATCTTGAGCTTATTCAACTGGCTCTGAATGGCTCTACCCAAGTCTTGCTGCGCCAACCCATGGTGACGACGACGACGGACTGGGCGTTTTTGGGGTGGAATGAAATCTACGACTGGCTCGATGGCACGCGCGAGGTCATCTCGTTTGATGGCGATGTCCAAACCACGGTCCTCATGTCGTACCGCTATGACAGCTTGCTCGCGGCGGTCAATCCACTTGAAGCTCCGTGCAGCATGAGCCGGTACTTTTATTTTGGCGCGTGCTACGTCACCGCAGTTCTCGTGGGCGTCAGCGGCCTTGTCTTCGCCACGTCACTCGTCTTCCCGCCCCTCGGCGCCCACCTTTTTCAGTTCAACTTTGTCGGCGCGCTCTCTTGGATCGGTCGACCGTTGTTGCTCGTACGAACAGCCACTGCTTTTATATTGCTGGCCTCGGCATCCCCAAAATTAGTGCAAATCGCAGGCCTGACCCAGCTCGTGCCCAATGCGAGGCCGTGGTATGTCTCAGCCTTGATCGCGAGCGAGTGCACGTGGCTCTCGTACGTCCTCTCAGACATGCTGCTTCTGCTCGTCCCATCCGCCGTCTCAATCGTCGCCGCTCCGCTCTGCAGTGGCCTTCTCGGCGTCGGCATCTTTTTTCTCGATGTGATCAACCCCGTCGCCCTCGTCACGACCGTCGACCGGTCTTGCCAAGGCACAGACATGGACCACATTTTGGCTTGTCAAAGCGGGGTCGTCTACACTGGCAGCTCGACTCGGATTGCAATCGTCGTTGGCGTTGTCTTGGGTGTGACGGTGCTCATCCACCTCATCGTGTATTTGATTTGGCGTCCGAGCGCGCCGCATCGTGTAGGCAAGAACCTTCTCATGACGGGGGCTGCGGCTGCCTTTCTGGTATCGATCATGACTTGTTTTATCGACTCATCATCTGTCTAGTCTGACGAGAGCCACTGCATGCCACTTCCGTCTTGTGCCTTGTTTGGTGTGTTTGCGTTGAAGATTCGAGGTCAATACTACATTTTCGATGCGAATCGATGGGTCGTGGCCACGGCAGAGACGCTTGGTGTGCGTGTGCATCAGGAGGCACTCGAACTCCCTCCTATGCCCGATGCAGGTAGCGTCGTTGTCCATGGTTTGATTTGTATAAATGTAAATTTGGATAGGCAAAAACGCTCCGGTGGCAAGGTCGAAAAGCCGAAGCAAATCTTCCACCACGCGCACGCGCGTCAGCATGGCGAGCCTTCGCCTGGCCTCCGCGTTGGTTCTCGAAAAGGATTTTGTTCGGTTCCGGCTCGGTGTTGTTGCAGGCCTGGCGTACATGGTCGCGTCCCTTGTGGGCAGTTACGGCTACTTTGCCACGACCCAAGTCAACATGGCAAATGACTTTTGGTGGGCCAACTTCAACTCGACGGGGGGCCAGACTTTTATCGGCAATTGGTTTAACAAACAGCTACAGCTGGGCATGCCACCGGGCTCGCGCCTCGACGACCCAAGCTACGCCGACACGGTCTTGTACAATGGAACGGTCTCGTCTGGTGTCCAAACCAGCGTCGCGTATGCCCGCGCAATCCAATTCACAGACGTCTCTGCCGCTGCCACCGCCGTGGCTGGTCTCCGGACCATGAATGGATACAATGGTCCATGGCTTGCCACGTCATATTGCTGGGTTGACTTTAGCCAAACATGGAGCCTAGCCAAAACCCAGGCTCGACAAGCTCGATGTGCGGCGTCCATGGCGTCGAATGCGGCTGTCTACCTCGAATCTGTCCTGCGCAATGTCAACGGATGGCAACAGTGCTGGGGTGCTGCAATCAACATGGCCATCAGCCAAGAATTGCAATCATCGACAGCTGGCGTCGTTTGGCTTGCATCCATCAACGCAGTGACAACATCTGTGGCGGGAGAAGTCGCCTATTGGGCCAGTCATGGGGCCACGGCATTCGTCGTACAGTGGCAAAACTACAAACAACACGGCGTGGTCGAGACCATTGCGGTCGAAAATGCATTTGGCCAATTTTACGCACTCACGCTCAAGACGTCGCAAGGCAGCTTCTCGCTCGGGACTCAAAACTCCTTTGTCATGAACTGGCCCTTCGCGAGCGACCTCTGGGCAATCACGACCAATGCGAGCGGTCTCGGAGGCAAGAGTCTCATCCGAGGCAGTGCAGCCTTCGCCTTTGGCAATATCTCGATCCAATCGATCGTGTATGCCAACTCGTCGATCGGCGCCCCCGTCGACGCGGCCTACACCATGTCGCAGGTCCTGCTGGGTCCATTCGGCTCGATCGATCTCGTTTACGTGCCGTGTATCGCACCCGTCCAGTCACTCTACGGTGCTGCCACGAGTGTCCTCAGCTCGCTGCTTTGGTCCAACACGACGGCGCAGGCGTCATATGCGACTTTGGTCATCCCCGCGAGTTTCATCGGCGTGCCTCTGTCGTGGCAAAATGCAACGTTGAAATTCACAGGCGGCAACGTCCTCTGCAATGGCATGCCGCCGTGGCTGCCCAAGTTTGGTCGGTACCCGCCATTTGGAAGCAGCGTCGTTTGCTCCAGCGCCGCAGCAGACAATGTGTACTTGACACCATCCAAGCTCTTTGTGTCGGTCCTCGCCTCGGGCGTCGTCCAAGCCAATCCGACCAACAAGACGGCTCGGGACCTGCGGTGGGCCAGCATCTGCCGCACCGAGATGACTGGCGCGCCCGCTTGTGTCAAAGCCCTGAGTGCAATGGCCGACTGGGTCGCCCTATTCGTCGCTTCCAGTGATCTTCAAAATGTGCTGACGTTGGCCCAAGCCGCGACGACTGCCGTGCGATCGCTCGGGATCGAAGTCGTCCAATTCGCACTTTCGACGGCAACCCCCGTCTTCCTCCGCCAACCAGTGGTGGACACGGCAGACACGGGGGACTATGCCTTCTGGGGCTTCTTCTACCTCCAAGACTGGGTCCTCGGCGGGCGTGAAGCTATCGCGTTCCAAGGCGATCTTGGCTCATCGACGCAATTCACCATCTACACGGCCGTGCTCGTTCAAACGCCCAATCCACTTGAAATCCCACGCAACGTTGCCTTGTACTTTCAAGGGGCGGTTCAGTTCACCACGGGCATGCTCTTCGCTGTGACGATCTTTGCGCTCGGCCATGCTATTGCCACCCATGGCTTTGTTGAGCCCATGAACATGCTTGAGCTGAATCGGATGGTTGGCATGGTCTGGATTGGCCGACCACTTGTTGTGCTGCGCGGGGCCACGGCCATTTGCCTGCTCAGTACTTGTACGTTGGACCTGGTTCAGCGAAACAGCCTCTCCGTGTATATGGCCGGGACGCTGCCATGGTACAAGTCGCTGCTGGCGGCGGGGGAGCTCATGTGGATTGTGTACGTCGGGAATGATATCTTTAGCCTCGTGACCCAGCAATACACGGCCGTCTACGCTACCTTTAGCAGCATCGTTGCCTGGTCCGCAGCTGCAATCTTGATTTTTGTCAACCCCCAAGTCCACTCGGTTCAAGTTGCACGGGTGTGCACCACAATTGAGTTTGACCTCCAATCGACCTGTGTCGCTGGCTCCATCGCCATCGGTAGTGTGTCTCGGCTTCTCGACCATCTGTGGATCACTGGGGCGTCGCTCGTCGGATGCTTTACGATTGTGCGGCTGGCTCGAGCTGGGTTGAAGGCCCGTCCAGCCAAGTACCATCTCTTGTCGTGCGGTGCACAGAGCTTCTTCGACCTCGAGACTTGGGAGAGAGATGGGCAACAGTACCTTGACCGGATGTCCGCAGCCCTCAATGGGACGCTTGTATTTGCGTTGCCCCACAGCTCAATGCAGTACGTTCTCGACACCAAGACGTGGCGACTTGTGGTATGCGACGTCGCCGCCCAGGATTTGCCAAGCCGATATCGATTGGCACTACCTCTTCCAAAGTGCAATCATCGCCTCGATGCTGTTATGTCCGTCCATGAAGTTCAAACAACCCAAACAACCCAAACAACCGATGGGACACCACCGTGATCATGTTGCCTATGTTATATAAATGATAGATACATTCAGACTCGAGTACAAATTGAGATTGAAATTCATGCAGTCGTATTTATAATACTCCTCTCGTCCTATTGGTCAGTCGATTCAAAACAATGTATTTTAATTGGCCAGGGGTGTAAAGCGATCATTTTTGTGCATTTTGATTGGTCAGGCTATTGGACGATTGGACTGGGATTTGACGTTCCCCAATTGAAAGGACATAAGGGCTTCCAAAAAGAGCATACCCGATCCTGTGTCTCTCTCTGCCCGTGGAACGACGTGCACGTAAAGACTGCCGGTCATCTGTGTCTCCACACACTGCAACAACAGTGTGACGAAGTGATCACAGCGACAAGCAGCCGACCAACAACCACAGAGAATAGCTTCGTGAATAAAAGGAAGATTACGCATAGGTCGACGACGTGCGCTTGACGCTGATCGTCGCGGCGGCGATAGCCAAGACCGCGGCAACGTAGGTGAGGGGAATTGAGGCTTTGCATCCGACTTCGTTCAGGTTGAGCATGTTCTGAGGCACAAGTCAGAGGAAAGATTGAAGACGATCGATCCGTGTCGTACCGAGAGACCAGAGCCCAAATGCAAGAGCACGACCGCCATGATGTGGGCAAGCGATCGCTTCCGGAACCCTTCAAACGCAAGAACCATGAGCGCGACATCCATCAACGTGAGCGCGAGCGTCGAGAGCGCTAGAGTCGATCGGTGAGCGGGAGGACACGAGATCCGACCGTACCCGAAGCAAACACGAGAGGCATTTGGGGGCAGGTCGACGTGAATGCCGCACCTTCGCCCGTCATGCTCGCGGCGAGGACCGTGCCGTACATCATGAGAGATCGCATGAGTGCAAACCCGACACCCGACGCTAGTCAACATCCATCAGACTCGAGCCGTCGGTTGGCGTAGTACCAAAAGACGACGTGAGGTCATTGAGGGGGAGTTGGTTCTGCTTGGTCGTCACGCGCTTCACGGCTTGCTCGCAGCGGACATACACTTGGAAGAAGGCATATCGGAAGACTTCTTGGATCAAAATCGAAACGGGGATCGTCGCGTGGATCGAGTCATGGAGCGGGGGAATCACTTGCCAAAGCGTCGCTGCGACGAGGAGACTCACGAGGTAGAAGAAGGCCGCCGTGATCGTTAGGATCACCAACTGAGCACGTTGTGCTACCACCGTGAAGAAGAGGAAACTCACGGGCGCAAAAGCCGTCAGCATGCATCCCCAGAAGAGCGCCCATTGAGCCATCTCCCACCTTTGTGCGATGTTCTTTTGCTGCACACTCGGCCCCCCACCTCCGATCGTCCGGATAAAACGGTGAGACATATGCCGAAATTAGAAGGACCAATGTGCAAGTGGAATGATTATTATCCGGAATGCTTGCCAAGCTGAGGAATAAAAACGGTTTTATTGAACGATTATTCAGTTGTAAATTCAGTTAAAATATTAATCGCACGGTTTAAATCGGCAAAATCGGCACGCTTGACACAAAATCTGGCAAAATTCCTCAAGATTATCCGGACTCGCCACATGCGATTGATCAACCCAACAACGCTTGCGACGAATGTAGCATCTCCCGTCTCGCCTCCGCACAACGCTGGCATGTGCAGGCCGCTGCGTCTTGTGATCTCGTCTGCGCACTTGCTCTCCATGCAGTCTGTCTTGAGAAAGTGTTCATCCTTGGCAGAACCATTGCGTTGGGAGCTTCAGTGGCCTACGACGACCACACTCACATACCTCCGATCACTCTGTCAACGTTTGCACCGATAGCGCGGTCATCGACGTTTATGGCGCGATGGATTGTCGTGTCAAGGACATGCCTCTCATGGACTACGTCGTCGACGCCGCCAAGAACCGACCTAGGGAACTCCATGTTGGGAGCAGTTTCCGGCTGGATGCGATG